>NW_026844589.1:1152073-1219573 GCF_025583915.1 Anolis sagrei ordinatus | reverse complement strand
GCGTTGTGTGTTTAAGGCATAATGACGCATAATTGGAGGGCTTTTCTTTCCAGGAGGCTTGACTTTGAGGCTGAGTGCGCTGAGCGATCCCACGGATTGCTAAAAATACCACCGCCACGGCTCCCTGGCGGACGAACGAGCGAGCGAACGAACCGACGGCATTAATTGCTCTCCAAATGTAATCCCGGTTTGCCCTCCGAAAAGCGGATTAGAAAGAGTGCCTCCGACCCCAAGGGCCCCAGAAGTGACAAGGAACACAAAAACCACGTTTTTCAGCCTCAACAAGGCCAGATTTGCCATTTTCTCCTCGGCCTCAGGCAGCAAAATGTTTGGGGACGGCCCTGTCAATGAGACAGAACCAAAAATATTTCCTATTCCAGAATATATTCCAATTGTATTCCTTCCAGGGCTTTTCACTCAGAGCTGGACTGCCTCCGTTCACTCCTCCGTCTGGAGCTCTGTTTCGTTCTCTCTTTTTGTGCCTGTCAATATTGCTCACCGCCAAAACTGTAACAAGGTCCCAGACAATGTCGCCCTTGGGCATTCGTGCTTTCTCTGTGTCTCCTTTTCGTGCCACTCAGATTCCCCTTCGGCCGCGAAATCCCCCTCCGGGTGCGTCTACACACTGGGATTAATGCAGTTTGGCACCACTTTGATTGTCAGGGCTCAAGAGTTGGAGTCGGAAGAGGCCTCCATCGCATCGAGACCCAAATTCAAATCTGGACTCGGCCATGGAAACCTATTATGAGTGATCTTAGGCGAGTCACTCTCCCTCAGCCTTAGAGTCACCATAGAGGCAGAAATAGAGAGATGGGATGCGATAGATGGGTGGATGGATGGATGGATGGATGGATGGATAGATAGATGAACAGAGATAGAGAGAAGATAGATAGATAGATAGATAGATAGATAGATAGATAGATAGATAGACAAAGAGAAGATGACAGATAGATGGTTGGATATATCAATCGATCAATCGATCGATAGATAGATGAACAGAGAGATAGATAAGATGATGGATGGATGGATGGATGGATGGATGAACAGAGAGAGAGAGAAGATGATAGATGGATGGATGAATGGATGGATGTATAGAAAAGATTGATGAACAGAAGTAGAGAGAGGATGATAGATAGATAGATAGATAGATAGATAGATAGATAGATAGATAGATAGATAGATAGAGAGAGAGATAGAGGTAGATAGATAGATAGATAGATAGATAGATAGATAGATAGAGACAGAGAGAGACAAGGATGGATGGATGGATGGATGGATGGATGGATGGATGGATGGATGGTTGGATAGATGGATGGATAGATAGACAGATAGATTGATCGATAGATGAACAGAGATGGAGATAGAGAAGATGATGGATGGGTGGGTGGATAGATGGATAGATGAAAACAGAGAGAGAAGATGACAAATGGATGGATGGATGGATGGATGGATAGATTGATAGATGAACAGAGCTAGAGATAGAGAAGATGATGGATGGATGGATAGATGAAGAGAGAGAGAGAGAAGATGACAAATAAATGGATGGATGGATGGATGGATGGAGAGACAGACAGATAGATAGATTGATAGATCAATAGATCGATAGATAGATGAACAGAGAGAGAGAAGATGATGGGTGGATGGATAAACAGAGAGAGGGAAGATGACAAATAGATGGATGGATGGATAGATAGATAGATAGATAGATAGATAGATAGATAGATAGATAGATAGATAGATGAACAGAGATGGAGATAGAGAAGATGATGGATGGATGAGTAGGTGGATGGATGAACAGAGAGAGAGAAGATGACAAATAAATGGATGGATGGATAGACAGATAGATAGATTGATAGATCGATCGATCGATCGATAGATGAACAGAGAAGATGGATGGATGGATGGATGGGTGGGTGGCTGGGTGGATGGATAGATAAACAGAGAGAGAGAAGATGACAAATGGATGGATGAATGGATGAACAGAGAGAGAGAGGATGACAAATGGATGGATGGACGGACGGACGGACGGACGGACGGACAGAGGAGATACTGAGATAGGTCAGTAGATGAACAGAGATAGAGAGAGAGAAGATGATGGATGGGTGGATGAATGGATGGATGGATGGATAGATGAACAGAGAGTAGAAGTTGACAGATAGATGGATGGAGGGATAGATAGAGAGCTAAAGAAAGAGAGAGATACAGAAATAGACAGATAAATAAATAGATCAATCTCCATGGATGGAGGGATGAATAGAAAGGTATCAGAGAGAGAGAGAGAAATAGAAAGTGGGAGATAGAGAGATAGGGATCTGTGGATGTGAGTTTGAATCCCTGCTCATCTGTACAACCCCCCCTGAGTCACACTCTCTCAGCCTCCGAGGAAGGCAACAGCAATAGTAGTAGGATAGGGTAGAGTGGCCATATTTAATGACTTTCAGGAGGAGAGGGAACATGGCTTGTGTTTCCCGTTGCTTCCTTCCCGTCAGTGTGTGTTTTCGGTGAGGTCGCAATGGTGGCGGCGTGTCGGCATGTAATTCTGCGCCAAATTGGGCCGGATTAAGGGAGTTCCCCTCCTCATCGCTGGCGCTTAGGCCTTCATCCTCTTTTCCGCTCTTAATTGGGACCAGACTTGTCGGAGGAAGGAGACTTCCAGGCTGGAGACAAATCCTCCGTTTGATCCCCACCAATCAGTTCAAGCATTGAGGGAGGGGGGGGGGACTGAATTTCCACCCAAAAGGAGGGATGCATGGTTTATGTTTAATTGTTTTATTATGATTGGGTCTCCAGTTAATTGTACAACATACATAAGGTTGTGGGTGAACTACAACTCCCAGGCATCCCAGCCACACACACACATACATATTTTCACTTTTATTATGTGTATCGATTAGTATTTGCTTACCCAAGACCCATCAACAGAGGTGGTAGGAGACGATGGAACTGGTCCCCCAACGTGACTCTATGGCTAATATCTAAACTAAAATACAGGACCAAGAAAATGCCTAGAGAGGACATCTTTCTCAGCATCGCTAGGCCCTCCAGAACAATTCTACTGAAAGTTGACCATAGATTTGTACTTGAGGACCTAGAGATTCCTGGAGAGGAGACATCTCTGCATGTTTACGGGTCCTCCAACACAATCCCATTGGAGGGTGACCATTGAGGACCAGGAGAGGAGACATCTCTGCGTGTTTATGGGCCCTCCAATACAATCCCATTGGAGGTTGACCATTGAGGACCTAGAGATTCCTGGAGAGGAGACATCTCTAGGCGTTTAGGGGTCATCCAACACAATCCCATTGGAGGTTGACCATTGGGGACCTAGAGATTCCTAGAGAGGAGACATCTCTGCATATTTACGGGTCCTCCAACACAATCCCATTGGAGGTTGACCATTGAGCACCTAGAGATTCCTGGAGAGCAGACATCTCTGGGCATTTATGGGTCCTCCAACACAATCCCATTTCGGTTGACCATTGAAAACCTGGAGATTCCCAGAGAGGAGATATCTCTGGGCATTTATGGGACCTCCAACACAATTACATTGGAGGTTGACCATTGAGGACCTAGAGATTCCTGGAGAGGAGACATCTATGCGTGTTTACGGGTCCTCCAACACAATCCCATTGGAGGTTGACCATTTAGCACCTAGAGATTCCTGGAGAGGAGACATCTCTGTGTGTTTATGGGTCCTCCAACACAATCCTGTTGGAGGTTGACCATTGAGCACCTAGAGATTCCTGGAGAGGAGACATATCTAGGTGTTTATGGGTCCTGCAGTACAATCCGATTGGAGGCTGACCATTGAGGACCTAGAGATTCCTGGAGAGGAGACATCTCCAGGAGTTTATGGGTCCTGCAGTACAATCAGATTGGAGTTTGACCATTGAATACCTAGAGATTCCTGGAGAGGAGACATCTCTGGGCGTTTATGGGTCCTCCAACACAATCCGATTGGAGGTAAACCATTGAGCACCTAGAGATTCCTGGAGAGGAGTCATCTCCAGGCGTTTATGGGTCCCGCAGTACAATCAGATTGGAGGTTGACCATTGAGGACCTAGAGATTCCTGGAGAGGAGACATCTCTGGGCATTTATGGGTCCTGCAGCACAATTACATTGGAGGTTGACCATTGAGGACCTAGAGACGGTACGAGCGGACCATTGAGGGACCTAGAAAATGCCGAAAGAGGGCAGATGTTGTCCCAAGTGGTCCTTCAGCTGGGTGGATACTTTGCATCTTGCATGAAACCAACCAGGAAGGATCCCACATTCTTCAATTCTGGTCTTCCAGTCTCACTACGTCCCTTTTGTTGATCCTTCCCTTTGCTGCGGCCTGTGGTTCTTCCTGCCGGAGGAGGTCATCCAAGGACGCGGTGTGCCTCTGCTCCGGTCCCGGCAGACGCAGGCGGCTAATGGAGGTCACGCCACATGGAAACGTCCGTCTCCGTCTGCACCTTGGAGCCCTTCACTGCTGCAGCACGACAGCGCCATTCCATCAGTATTCATCAACTAGGTCTGTTTCTTGCCTTTCCCACTGCAAAGCCCATCATCCTGTTGTCCCAAGATGATGGGAGCCCAAGATGTCCCAAGATGATGGGTGGGTCAGGGGCTTAAGGCAACGTTGCCGAGAAAGGAAAACGCCAAGGGCCCCCGGTGACGTCAAAGAGCCATATGTCGCCCGGAGGATTAATAATCCCAGCGCTGTGCGGAAAGAAGAACGAAGAGAAGGAGGGAGAGAAGGCCAAGGGCAAACAAGAGGGAAAACAAGTCCTTTCGGGCATGTTTTACGCATGGGATCTCCCCCCTCTTTTTCTCTGGGGTTAAACTGCTGAGTTGCTGAACTTGCTGACCAAAAGGTCTCCGGTTCGAATCTGGAGAGTGGGGTGAGCTCCTGCTGTTAGCCCCAGCTCCTGCCAACCTTTTACCTTTTGAATGTCAATACTATCCACAGAGTTGCGCTGGAGGACCAAGCGATGCCTAGTAAAGTGTCTCTCTAGGCATTCCTTAGGTCCTTTGTTACAGGCCTGTGCCGGGGGTTGGCCATAGAGGGCAAATAATAATACTAATTCATAAATTAAATAGCAATAATAATAGAAATAATGATGATGATGGAGTGTTCAAAAGGGAGGAGGCCCGGCTTGGGGAGCCTGCTGCAGCGCTTAATGAGCAATTACCTTCCGCTGTCGCCTTAATTTCTGAATATCAGTAAAGTTAATTAAACCCGGCGTGCACCATTCAAAGGCGGGAGGGCTCCCTGGCAGGTTGGGCCCTGGGAGTTGTAGTATGCGGCCTCGGGAAAATAGAACTCCCAAGAGGTAGAGAGATGGATGGATAAATAGATAAGGGATGGATGGATAGATAGAAAGATAGATAGACAGACAGACAGATAGATAGATGATAGAAAATGGATGGATAGATAGATGATAGATAGATAGATAGATAGATAGATAGATAGATAGATAGATAGATAGATAATATTTATTTATTTATTTACTTTGCTTCTATACGGCTGTATCTCAAGCCCGAAGGCGACTCACAGCGGTTCACAAACAGTAAAAACAGTAGAAACAGCAGTGGTTCCATACAACATATAACAATTGACTTAACACATTATCCATAAATTACCAATAAGCAATTACAATGCACAATTATTACAAAAAACAACCGTACCCAATCTTCTCATCATCCAAGCGTAGTCCAGGTTCGTCGTCCATTGTTCCATTCCTATATTCCATTACCAGATTGCACTAAATTACTCAAACGCCTGCACAAACATCCAGGTCTTCACCTTTTTGCGGAATACCATTAGAGATGGTGCTAGTCTAATGTCCGTAGGAAGGGCGTTCCACAGCCGAGGAGCCACCACCGAGAAGGCCCTATCTCTCGTCCCCGCCAGCCGAGCGTGAGAAGCAGGCGGGATCGAGAGCAGGGTCTCCCCGGAAGATCTCAAAGTCCTGGTGGGTTCATAGGCAGAGATGCGGTCAGATAGGTAGCTTGGGCCGGAACCGTTTAGGGCTTTAAAGGCCAACGCCAGCACTTTGAATTCAGCCCGGTAGCAGATCGGTAGCCAGTGGAGTTGGCGCAACAGGGGGGTTGTATGCTCCCTGCGCTTCGCTCCTGTTAAAATCATGGCTGCCGAGCGTTGGACTAGTTGGAGCTTCCGAGCTGTCTTCAAAGGCAACCCCACATAGAGAGCGTTGCAGTAGTCTAAACGGGATGTAACCAGAGCATGGACTACCGTGGCCAAGTCAGACTTCCCAAGGTACGGGCGCAGCTGGCGCACAAGCTTTAGCTGTGCAAATGTTCCCCTGGTCACCGCCGAAACCTGGGGTTCCAGGCTCAGCGATGAGTCCAGGGTCACACCCAAGCTGCGAACCTGCGCCTTCAGGGGGAGTGCGGCCCCATCCAACACAGGCTGTAACCCTATGCCCTGTTCGGCCTTGCGACTGACCAGGAGGACCTCTGTCTTGTCTGGATTCAATTTCAATTTGTTCGCCCTCATCCAGACCGTCACAGCGGCCAAGCACCAGTTCAGGACCTGGACAGCCTCCTTAGTAGCAGGTGGAAAGGAGTGACAGAGTTGGACATCATCCGCGTACAGATGACACCGTACCCCGAAACTCCGGATGATCTCCCCCAGCGGCTTCATGTAGATGTTAAACAACATGGGGGACAATATTGAGCCCTGAGGAACTCCACAAGACAAAGGTTGTGGGGTTGAGCAGGTGTCCCCCAGTAACACCTTCTGAGATCGACCCTCTAGGAATGACCGGAGCCACTGCAAAACAGTACCTCCAAGACCCATCCCCGTAAGGCGCGCCAGAAGGATACCGTGGTCGACGGTATCGAAGGCCGCTGAGAGGTCCAGCAGCACCAACAGGGACACACTCCCCCTGTCGAGCTCCCGGCGCAGATCATCCACTAAGGCGACCAAGGCTGTCTCGGTACCATGTCCCGGCCTAAAGCCAGACTGTGCCGGGTCTAGATAATCCGTGTCTACCAAGAATACCTGGAGTTGTGAGGCCACCACACGTTCCAAGACTTTGCCCAAGAAGGGGAGATTGGAAACTGGCCGATAGTTGTCGAATTTAGTGGGGTCCAGTGATGGTTTCTTCAACAGCGGTTTTTATAGCTTGTTTTAAGCTTGCTGGAATCTTGCCTTCCCGAAGGGAAGCATTAACCACCACCTTAACCCATTCAGCCAATCCCCCTCTGGCCTCCTTTAGAAGCCAGGATGGGCAGGGGTCCAGGATGCATGTGGTTGGCCTCATTCCTCCAAGTATCTTGTCCACATAGATAATAATAGATGGATGGATCGATGGATGGACAATAGATGAATGGATAGATAGATAATAGATGGATGAATGAATAGATAATAGATGGATGGATGGATAGACGATAGATAATGGAAGAATGGATTGATGGATAGATTGGTTGATAGATGGATGGAGAGATAGACAGACAGACAATAGATGGATGGAGAGATAGATGGAGAGATAGATAGATAATGGATGGATGGATGGGTGGGTGGATGGAGAGATGGAGAGATAGATAGATAGATAGATAGATAGATAGATAGATAGATAGATAGACAGATAGATAGACAGACAATAGATGGATGGATAGATGGATAATGGATAGATAGATAGGCAATAGATGGATGGATAATAGATATATGGATGGATGGAGGGACAGATAGACAATAGATGGATGGATTGATAATGGATGGATGGATGGATGGATGGATGGATGGATGGATGGATGGAGAGATAGACAGAGAGACAATAGATGGTTGGATTGATGGATGGATGTATAGATAGATAATAGATGGATGGATGGATAGAGAGGCAATAGATGGATGGATAATAGAAGGATGGATGGGTGGATGGATGGATAGAGACAGATAAAGAGACAATAGATGGATGAATAGATAATGGATGGATAGATGGATGGATGGATGGATAGACAGATAATAGATGGATGGAGTGGGTGGATAGATGGATGGATGGATGGACAGACAGATAGACAATGGATGGATGGATAGACAGATAATAGATTGATGGAATGTGTGGATGGACGGACAGATAGAAATGGATGGACGGTTGGATAGACAGATAGACAGACAATAGGTGGATGAATGGATGGATAGATTGATCAATCGATAGATAATAGATGGATGGATGGTATGGGTGGATAGATAGATAGATGATAGATAGATAGATAGTTAATGAATGGATAGATAGATAGATAGATAGATAGATAGATAGATAGATAGATAGATAGATAGAGTGTTGAATGAGGCGGCCTTTGTTTCCCCGCCTGGAGACGATGATGCTTCGGATGCCGACACTAATGAATCCGCCAGAGAGAAGAAGCAAAACAAAGAGAGTCGGGAGGCAAAGGAAACCCGGCGCTGACTTTGAGAGCGTCTCGTTTTTTCCTTGGCATCACAAAGTTTCCTTTCTATATATGTATGTATCGCGCTCTCTCGAGAAGAGATACGCAAATATTTTCACAAGCGTCGCCCTCGAGAACAAAGCGTGTGTTTTGAGTTCCCCGAGTCACTCCCTTCGAGCCTGGCTTTCCTTTCCGAGAGGCTCCTTTGAAGAGGAAACCAGGTGGCATGGTTGGAGCCCAGCCTGTGACGCTGCGGCAGAAAAGCCCAATCCCATTCCAACTCGTATTCACAGAACTGTCGCTTTCAATTCATAATTTCATTAGAATAATATGGTTCTAGGTCTTCTGGTGGTGCAGCAGGTTAAACCGCTGAGCTGCTGAACTTGCTGACCGAAAGGTCAGCAGTTTGAATCCATGGAGCGGGGTGAGCGGCTGTGGTTAGCCCCAGCTGAGCTGCTGAACTTGCTGACCAAAAGGTCGACAGTTTGAATCCATTGTGTGGGACGAGCAGCTGTGGTTAGCCCCAGATGAGCTGCTGACCGAAAGGTCGGCGGTTTGAATCAATGGAGTGGGGTGAGCGGCTGTGGTTAGCCCCAGCTGAGCTGCTGAACTTGCTGACCGAAAGGTCGGTGGTTTGAATCCATGGAGCGGGGTGAGCGGCTGTGGTTAGCCCCAGCTGAGCTGCTGAACTTGCTGACCAAAAGGTCAGCGGTTTGAATCCATGGAGTGGGGTGAGCGGCTGTGGTTAGCCCCAGCTGAGCTGCTGACCAAAACATCAGCGGTTTGAATCATGGAGCGGGGTGAGCGGCTGTGGTTAGCCCCAGCTGAGCTGCTGAAGTTGCTGACCGAAAGGCCGGCGGTTTGAATCCATGGAGTGGGGTGAGCGGCTGTGGTTAGCCCCAGCTGAGCTGCTGAAGTTGCTGACCGAAAGGCCGGCGGTTTGAATCCATGGAGTGGGGTGAGTGGCTGTGGTTAGCCCCAGCTGAGCTGCTGACCAAAACGTCAGCGGTTTGAATCATGGAGCGGGGTGAGCGGCTGTGGTTAGCCCCAGCTGAGCTGCTGAAGTTGCTGACCGAAAGGCTGGCGGTTTGCATCTATGGAGTGGGGTGAGCAGCTGTGGTTAGCCCCAGCTGAGCTGCTGAAGTTGCTGACCAAAAGGTCAGCGGTTTGAATCCATGGAGTGGGGTGAGCGGCTGTGGTTAGCCCCAGCTGAGCTGCTGACCAAAACATCAGCGGTTTGAATCATGGAGCGGGGTGAGCGGCTGTGGTTAGCCCCAGCTGAGCTGCTGAAGTTGCTGACCGAAAGGCCGGCGGTTTGAATCCATGGAGCGGGGTGAGCGGCTGTGGTTAGCCCCAGCTGAGCTGCTGAAGTTGCTGACCGAAAGGCCGGCGGTTTGAATCCATGGAGTGGGGTGAGTGGCTGTGGTTAGCCCCAGCTGAGCTGCTGACCAAAACGTCAGCGGTTTGAATCATGGAGCGGGGTGAGCGGCTGTGGTTAGCCCCAGCTGAGCTGCTGAAGTTGCTGACCGAAAGGCTGGCGGTTTGCATCTATGGAGTGGGGTGAGCAGCTGTGGTTAGCCCCAGCTGAGCTGCTGAAGTTGCTGACCGAAAGGCCGGCGGTTTGAATCCATGGAGTGGGGTGAGCGGCTGTGGTTAGTCCCAGCTGAGCTGCTGAAGTTGCTGACCAAAAGGTCGGCGGTTTGAATCCATGGAGTGGGGTGAGTGGCTGTGGTTAGCCCTAGCTGAGCTGCTGACCAAAAGGTCAGCGGTTTGAATCCATGGAGCGGGGTGAGCGGCTGTGGTTAGCCCCAGCTCCTGCCAACCTAGCAGTTTGATGCAAATGTGAGTAGATCAGTAGGTACCGCTTCTGTGGGAAGGTAACGGCGCTCCATGCAGGCATGCCGGCCACATGACTTTGGAGGGGTCTATGGACAACGCCGACTCTTCAACACCTTGATTTCTGGGGAAGGCATGTTTTGGGGTCCCAAGGGCCGTAATTTTGAGCCTAAATCTGTCGCGGCGCTCGGCCTTGGCAGGCCTCCATGTCGGCAGCTGGGGCGTCTGTCACTCCGCAGACGGGAAAGAAGGAGGAAAAGCGTTTCAGGAAAGGAAAGCCAGCTGGCGGGTCTCTTTGCGACGCTTTTAGGAAACAAAGGCGGCCGTCGATCGAAGGATTCGGGATCCTTTCCTGCTTGAGGCTGAGAGAGTGTGACTCACCTCTCAGTCCTGGAATCCTAGAGTTGGGAGAGACCCCTTGGGCCATCCAGTCCAACCCCATTCTGCCAAGAAGCAGGAAAATTGCATTCTAAGCACCCCCAACAGATGGCCATACAGCCTCTGCTTCAAAGCTGCCAAAAAAGGAGCCGCTGCCACACTCCAGGGCAGAGAGTTCCACTGCTGAACAGCTCTCAGAATCAAGTTCTTCCTCATGTTCAGGTGGAATCTCCTTTCTTGTAGTTTGAAGTCAAAAAGCAAGAAAATTGCATTCAAATCACCCCCGACAGATGGCCATCCAACCTCTGTTTAAAAGCTTCCAAAGAAGGAGCCTCCGCCACACTCTGGGGCAGAGAGTTCCACTGCTGAACGGCTCTCCCAGTCAGGAAGTTCTTCCTCATGTTCAGGTGGAATCTTCTTTCTTGTAGTTTGAAGCCATGACTCCATTGTGTCCTAGTCTCCAGGGAAGCAGAAAGGAAGCTTGCTCCATCCGCCCTATGACATATTCCCCTCACATACTTATACATGGCTATCATGTCTCCTCTCAGCCTTCTTTTCTAGCCAGCTCTTCAAGCCGCTCCTCATAGGACTTGTTCTCCAGACCCTTGGTCGTTTGAGTCGCCTTCCTCTGGATGCATTTGATCCATGGCCCTCATCATGTCTCCTGTCAGTCTTCTCTTCTGCAGGCTAAGCATACCCAGCTCTTCAAGCCGCTCCTCATAGGGCATGTTCTCCAGACCGTTGGTTGTTTGAGTCGCCCTCCTCTGGCTACATTTGATTCCTGGCCCTCATCATGTCTCCTCTTGGCCTTCTCTTCCGCAGGCTAAACATACCAACTCTTCAAGCCGCTCCTCATAGGGCTTGTTCTGTTCTCCAGACCCTTAATCGTTTGAGTCACGCTCCTCTGGATACATTTCATCCATGGCCCTCATCATGTCTCCTCTCTGCCTTCTCTTCTTCAGGCTAAACATGCCCAGCTCTTCAAGCCGCTCCTCATAGGGCTTGTTCTCCAGACCCTTGATCCTTTGAGTCGCCCTCCTCTGGACACATTCCAGCTTGTCAACACCCTGGATCCTTTGAGTCAGCCTCTTTCTCTAGCTGTCCTCATGTCTCCTCTCCGCCTTCTCTTCTGCAGGCTAAACATACCCAGCTCTTCAAGCCGCTCCTCATAGGGCTTGTTCTCCAGACCCTGGATCCTTTGAGTCACCCTCTTTCTCTAGCCGTCCTCATGTCTCCTCTCCTCCTTCTCTTCTTCAGGCTAAACATGCCCAGCTCTTCAAGCTGCTCCTCATAGGGCTTGTTCTCCAGACCCTGGATCCTTTGAGTCAGCCTCTTTCTCTAGCCATCCTCATGTCTCCTCTCCTCCTTCTCTTCTGCAGACTAAACATACCCAGCTCTTCAAGCCGCTCCTCATAGGGCTTGTTCTCCAGATCTTTGATTGTTTGAGTCGCCCTCCTCTGGATGCATCCTAGTCAACATTTCCCATTAATTGTGGACACAGTCGGCCCAAACAGTGCTTCGTGTTGGTTTTGTTATTGTGTGCCTTTTGGACCGTTGCAGAGCAAGTGATGCTCCTCCGCATGGGTTTCAAAGCCAAGTGCAATGCAAAGAATGTAATGCAGTGCCTGCTCTTTGCTGGGAGACGTTGTGGTCCTCCTCCTCCTCCTCCTCCTCCTCTCTGCGCCCTTCCTTGAGTCGCTGGGAAGGTCAATTGCCTGGCAGCGGACCGACCGGCTTATCTCTGGCACACAGCGCCCACCGCAAGGGGATCCAGGCAGAAAAGGAGGGGAAGGGGAAGGATAGGCAAGGAAGAAGGAGAAGGCAAAGAGAGCGCTACAAAGCCTCCAGGAAGGGGGCATTCCTATGGGGTGATCCTCCGCGGGGCATCCGGGTATCTCCAGGGCCGAGGAAGGGGTCCCAACTGGAACCACCTAGTCTCTCCTGGTTGTAAATAAAGGAGAATACTCAAAAATAGGGGAACTCCAGACAAGAAACAACCAGGGACAGCTAATCACCTCTCAACAAAGGATTCCCCCAGGCAGTAAGAAGCCAGGCCTTGAAAACTGCTAGGCCATTCAATGCTAATCAAGGTGGCCAATGGAAACATTCACATCTACCCCCAACACACCATCAGGGACAGCTAATCCCCTCTCAACAAAGGATTCCCCCAGGCAGTAAGAAGCCAGACCTTGAAACTGGTAGCCCATTCAATGCTAATCAAGGTGGCCAATGGAAACACTCACACCTACCCCCAGCACACAATCAGGGACAGCTAATCACCTCTCAACAAAGGACTCCCCCATGCAGTAAGGAGTCACACAAAGGATTCCCCCAGGCAGGAAGAAGCCAGACCTTGAAACTGCTAGGCCATTCAATACTCATCAAGGTGGCCAATGGAAACATTCACACCTACCCCCAACACACAATCAGGGACAGCTAATCACCTCTCAACAAAGGATTCCCCCATGCAGTAAGGGGGTCACACAAAGGATTCCCCCAGGCAGTAAGAAGCCAGACCTTGAAACTGCTAGGCCATTCAGTGCTAATCAAGGTGGCCACTTGAAACATTCACACCTACCCCTGACACACAATCAGGACAGCTTATCACCTCCCAACAAAGGATTCCCCCAGGCAGTAAGAAGCTGGACATTGAAACTGCTAGGCCATTCAATGCTCATCAAGGTGGCCAATGGAAACATTCACACCTTCCCCCAACACACAATCAGGGACAGCTAATCCCCTCTCAACAAAGGATTCCCCCAGGCAGTAAGAAGCCAGACCTTGAAACTGGTAGCCCATTCAATGCTAATCACACTTGCCTCCAACAGACAAGAGTTCTTTCTCCCTCCCTAGACATCATTCCACAGATATGTGTCTGTGTATATATATATATATATACACACACACACACATACATACACATACACACACACACATATATATATAACCCCAGCTTGCCTAGTTTCCAAGAGACCTCACCACCTCTGTGGATGCCTGCCATAGATGTGGGAGAAAGGTCAGGAGAGAATGCTTCAGGAACATGGCCAGACAGCCCAGAAAACTCACAGCAACCCAGTAATTCCAGCCGTGAAAGCCTTCGACAACACATTATTATTATTATTATTATTATTATTATTATTATTATTATTATTATATTTTATTATTATATATTTATGTTATGTATTATATGTGTGTGTGTGTGTGTGTGTGTGTATGTATATGTATATTATGCCAAACTCACAGCAACCCAAGGATCCAGCCATGGAAGCCTTTGACAAGATATTATTGCTATTATTATTACTATTATATATATTATTATATAATATATATAATATTTTATTATTATATATTTTATTATTATATATTTTATTTTATTTTATTATTGTATTTTATTATTATATATTATGTTATTATATATTATTTATTATGTATTTTATTATTATATATTTATGTTATATATTATTATAATATATATTTATTTATATGCCCCTCCTTCCCTCTTAAAAGAGACTCATTATGCATATGCAACTATTCTGTCCTCAAGATGAGCTCTGTCAGGCACGCTCATTTGAATATCCCCCTTGTTTTGCATAATATATGCGCTCTTGATTATATTTGCATGATAGGAAGCTGGTGCTGACAATCCAGTGGCATTGGGTGCATTGAGACTACCATGCTCCTCCGGAGGGGACCCCCAAAGGCCATCTAGTCCAGTGGTTCTCAACCTTTCTAACACCGTGACCCCTAAATATGGTTCCTCATGTGGTGACCCCCAACCATAAAATTATTTTTGAGAGCGCAAGGCAGGCAAGGGTGGCTTTGCGCGAGGCCTGGCCTTGTGCAAAGCCTCTGACCCCTCCGAAATGGCCAAACGACCCCCTTGGTGGTCGCGACCCCCAGGTTGAGAACCGCTGCTCTAGTCCGTCCCCTTGCCCTCCCAAAGGATGCCCTCCTGAAGACTATATCGAATGTCCTCATTTGGCCCCATTGAGATTGGCATCCCAGGAAGGTAAACTGCCACTGGACGGGGAGGTTCTATTTTGGTCCCAAATCCTCTTTTTTGGGTTGCAATTCTTTTTTCCTCCTTCCAAACTTTCTCCGAAACTTCTCTCCTTTCAAGTCTGACGGAACCCGCGGAGCCGCTCCGTCCCGGCTGCCAATCACTTTAATTGGGTGACTTCTCCGGTTCTTCGTGTCACTCGAGAGGAAAAAGGAAGCGCGCTCAAATTGGACTTTTCCTTCCCCGGTTTGATCTTTCCTCTAACGACACCGCAAAGCAGGTTCCAAACTCCCTTGCTCTTTGCCAACTCAAGGGCCGGGGGCGATGGGAGATGCGATCCCCAACTGTTGTGCTGGATGGGGATGATGGGAGGTGCAGTTCGAAGTGTTTGGGTTGGGCGGGGATGATGGGAAGTGCAACCCCCAATGGCTTGTTGGGTAGGGATGATGGAAGACGCAATCCCAAATGAATGTCTTGGATAAGGATAATGGGAGATGCAGTTCAAAGCATTTGGGTTGAGCGGGGATGATGGGAAGTGCAACCCCCAATGGCTTACTGGACAGGGATGATGGGGAAACGCAATCCCAAATGAATGTCTTGGATAAGGATAATGGGACATGCAGTTCGAAGCATTTGGGTGGGTGGGGATGATGGGAAGCACATCCCCACATGAGAGTGTTGGATAGGGATGATAGGATATGCTATTCAATGTATTTGGGTTGGATGGGGATGATGGGGAGTGTACTCCAAAATGATTGTGTTGGATAGGGATGATGGGAGATGCAGTTTGAAGCGTTCGGGTTGGGCAAGAATGATGGGAAGCACATCCCCACATGAGAGTGTTGGATGGGGATGATGGGAGATGCTATTCAAAGCATTTGGGTTGGACGGGGATGATGGGAAGTGCAACCCCCAATGGCTTGCTGGGTAGGGATGATGGGAGTTGCAATCCCAAATGAATAAGTTGGATAGGGATAATGGGAGATGTAATTCAAAGCATTTGGGGTAGATAGGGATGATGAGAGTGTTGGATAGGGATGATAGGATATGCTATTCAAAGTGTTTGGGTTGGACGGGGATGATGGGGAGTGTAATCCAAAATTATTGTGTTGGATAGGGATGATGGGAGATGTGATCCCAAATGAATATGTTGGATTGGGATGATGGGAGATGCGATTCAAAGCATTGCAGTTAGGCGAGGATGATGGGAAGTGCAGCTCCATATGAGAGTGTTGGATAGGGATGATGGAAGATGCAATGCGAAGCATTTGGGTTGGATGAGGATGATGGGAAGTGCAAACCCAAATGGCTTGCTGGATAGGGATGATGGGAGATGTGATCCCGAACAGCGACGGGAGACGCAACCCACAATGAGTGTCTTGGGCGGGGATGATGGGTGATGCATTCCAAAACAGTTGTGCCGGATGGAGGCGACGAGATCAATTAATTAAGCACGGCGCATTAGCAGGAAAAGGCGGGCGCGACCTGGCACCCCCTCCGAATAATGTTCTGAGCGTCCGGATGAATCCATATCGAATGTGCATTCGTTCCGCATCTATTCTGCTCCGTGTTGCGTTCCGCCTCGTTTTGAATGAACCATTCAGAATTCCCTTTAATTCCCGTGCCTTCCCCCAGGCGGGCATTAGGGACGCCTCTTCGCGTAATGGACGCGTTCTTCCCTGGCGTTTCCGTCTTCTCCGCCCAAATAAAATAGAAATATGAATCCGGAGAAGCCGAGAGAGTCGTAGAGCTCTTCTGCCAAGACAAGAAACAATCAGGGACAGCTAATCACCAATGAACAAAGGATTTCCCCAGGCAGTAACAAGCCAGACCTTGAAAACTGCTAGGCATTCAATGCTAGCTCCAACAGACAAGAGTTCTTTCTCCCAACCTGGACATTATTCCACAAACAAGAAACAACCAAGGAGAGCTAATCACCTCTGACCAAAGGATTCCCCCAGGCAGTAACAAGCCAACCTTGAAAACTGCGAGGCCATTCAATGCTACCTCCAATGGACAAGAATTCTTTCTCCCACCCTGGACTTTATTCCACAGATATATAAACCCCAGACAAGAAACTATCAGGGACAGCTAATCACCACTGAACAAAGGATACCCCCAGGCAGTAACAAGGCAGACCTTGAAAACTGCTATGCCATTCAATGCTACCTCCAACAGACAAGAGTTCTTTCTCCCAACCTGGACATTATAGACCCCAGACAAGAAACAGTCAGGGACAGCTCTGAACAAAGGATTCCCCCAGGCAGTAACAAGCTAGGCCTTTAAAACTGCTAGGCCATTCAATGCTACCTCCAACAGACAAGAGTTCTTTCTCCCACCCTGGACATTATTCCACAAACAAGAAACAATCAAGGACAACTATCAGGGACAGCTAATCACTTCTGAACAAAGGATTCCCCCAGGCAGTAGCCAGTCAGACCTTGAAAACTGCTAGGCCATTCAATGCTACCTCCAACAGACAAGAGTTCTTTCTCCCACCCTGGACATTATTCCACAGATATATAAACCCCAGACAAGAAACTATCAGGGACAGCTAATCACCTCTGAACAAAGGATTCTCCCAGGCAGTAGCAAGCCAGACCATGAAAACTGCCAGGCCATTCAATGCTACCTCCAACAGACAAGAGTTCTTTCTCCCACCCTGGACATTATTCCACAGATATATAAACCCCAGACAAGAAACAATCAGGGTCAGCTTATCACTTCTGAACAAAGGATTCCCCCAGGCAGTAACAAGCCAGCCCTTGAAAACTGCTAGGCCATTCAATGCTAATCAAGGTGGCCAATGGAAACATTCACACCTACCCCCAACACACAATCAGAGACAGCTAATCACCTCTCAACAAAGGACTCCCCCATGTAGTAAGGAGTCACTCAACAAAGGATTCCCCCAGGCAGGAAGAAGCTAGACCTTGAAACTGCTAGGCCATCAATACTAATCAAGGTGGCCAATGGAAACATTCACACTTGCATCCAACATACAATCAGGGACAGCAAATCACCTCTCAACAAAGGATTACCCCAGGCAGTAACAAGCCAAACCTTAAAAACTGCTAGGCCATTTGATGCTACCCCCAACAGACAAGAATTCTTTCTTCCACCCTGGACATTATTCCACAGATATAAAAACCCCAGACAAGAAACTCTCAGGGACAGCTAATAACCTCTGAACAAAGGATTCTCCCAAGCAGTAACAAGCCAGACCTTGAAAACTGCTAGGCCATTCAATGGTACCTCCAACAGACAATAGTTCTTTCTCCCACCCAGGACATTATAAACCCCAGACAAGAAACAATCAGGGACATCAAATCACTTCCCAACAAAGGATTCCCCCAGGCAGTAGCAAGCCAGACCTTGAAACCTGCTAGGCCATTCAATGCTAATCAAGGTGGCCAATGGAAACATTCACACCTAGCCCCAAATCATGCAAAAAACATCTATTTTCCCAGGTTGAGATCTTTCAAAATAACAAGGAATATATATATATATATATATATATATATATATATATATATATATATAATCTCTCTCTGCCTTCCTCCCCTTTGGAGCGGAAAAGATAAATCTGGGCGTCAGCAGATATAAATGGGGAATCGTGGCCGGGGAAACTTCTTCTTCTCCGGGAGGTTTTTAAAATATTCTTTGTTCATCAATTTGTCGGGGAAGAGGCAGCTGGCCAGGTAGCGGAATTTAAATCAGCCGGAATAAATTTGCATAGTTCAAAGACAAGCGAGAGGCAGGAGAGAAGAGGAGGAGGAAAACCTCAACTCTCCCTACGGGCAGGAAGGACGAGAAGAAGGAGAAGAAACGCTCCTTTCCTATTCCTGTCACTTCCCACCAGGACAGGTAAACCCCGAAAGACTCCATCCGTACTTAAGAGTTTGTGATGTTGGATACGTCCTTGGTGGGGTTCGGTGTGCAGGGTGAACTACAACTCCCACTATGGTGACATAGCCCCCTCCAACCCCTCCAGGAGGTTGAATTAATCATGGAGGTTCTGTGTGCCAAATTTGGTCCAGGTCCATCATCGGTGGAGGTCACAGTTTCTCTGGTTATGGGTGAACTACAACTCCCAGAAAAGAAAGGACAGACCCACCCACCCGCAAACCCTTCCAGTAATCGAATGTCAGCATATCAGGGATGTGTGCCAAGTGTGGTCCAGGTCCATCATTGGTGGAGGTCACCCTTTCTCTGGTCGTGGGTGAACTACAACTCCCAGAAAAGAAAGGACACACACACACACCCGGAATCCTTCCAGTAATCGAATGTCCAGATCCCACCTCCCCACCACGAACCCTTCCAGTAATTGAATGTCAGCATATCAGGGATGTGTGCCAAGTTGGGTCCAGGTCCATCATCGGTGGAGGTCACAATTTCTCTGGTTGTGGGTGAACTACAACTCCCAGAAAAAAAGGACAGATCCAACCCACCCTGAACCCTTCCAGTAATCAAATGTCAGCATATCAGGGATGTGTGCCAAGTTGGGTCCAGGTCCATCATCGAYAGAGGTCACARTTTCTCTGGTTGTGGGTGAACTACAACTCCCAGAAAAGAAAGGAMAGATCCAACCCACCCCGAACCCTTCCAGTAATTGAATGTCGGCATATCAGGGATGTGTGCCAAGTTGGGTCCAGGTCCATCATTGGTGGAGGTCACCGTTTCTCTGGTTGTGGGTGAACTACAACTCCCAGAAAGGAGGGTCAATTCATCCCAACCCTACCCCACCCAAACTCCTCTAGTAATCAAGTTTCGGCATATCAGATCTGTGTGCCAAGTTTGGTCCAGATCCATCGGTGTTTCAATTCACAGCGCTCCCTGGAGATAGGTGAACTACAACTCCCCCCAAATCAAGGTGAATTTCCCCCAAAGAGCTCCAGTATTTTTTTTTCTGTTCATGGGAATTCTGTGTGACAAGTGTGGTCCAATTCCATTTTTGGTGAAGCTCAGAGTGCTTAATGATTGCAGGTGAACTATACATCCCAGTACCTACATCTCCAAAATGTCCAGGCCAATTCCCCTCAAAACCCACCAGGATTCAAATGTGGACATATCGGGTCTACATGCCAAGTTTGGCAGTGGGTGGAGTCATGCAATTTCCACATCAATTGAGAGAATAAGGAACACTGGGATGCCTGTGGTGGAGGAAACACATGCAATCTAGGATAGAATTGTCCCTATCTGAAAGCCTTCCGTTGGGTGGTGGGCAGTGTGATGTTGGTGGAGGACATGTTAATGGCGCTCACTATAACCTGGAATGTCAGTGGAGGGAGAGGCATGGGTGTTGGTGGAGGAGATTGACAGGGCTCTTGGACACGTCGTTTATGGTGTCCACCATAACATGCAATGTCATTAGAGGGAGGGACATGGGTGTCTCCTGGTCACTGGGATGTCTGTGGTGGAGGAAAAACATACACTCTACGATGAAATGGTCCCTGAATGAAAGTCTTCACTTGGGTGGTGGGCAGTGATGTGTTTGTGGAGGACACTGGCAGGGCTCTTGGACATGTTCAGGGCGCTCACTATAACCTGGAATGTCAGTGGAGGGAGGGACATGGGTGTCTCCTGCTCACTGAGATGTCTGTGGTGGAGGAAACACATACAATCTAGGATGGAATTGTCCCTGAATGAAGGTCTTCCCTTGGGTTGTGGGCAGTGTGGTGTTGGTGGAGGAGATTGGCAGTGCTCTTGCACATGTTCATGGCTCTCACTATAACCTGGAATGTCAGTGGAGGGAGGGAGATGGGTGTCTCTTGCTCACTGGGATGCCTGTGGTGGAGGGAGCACATACAATCTAGGATGGAATGGGCAGTGTGGTGTTGGTGGAGGAGATTGGCAGCACTCTTGGACATGTTCATGGCACTCAGTATAAACTGGAATGTCAGTGGAGGGAGGGACATGGGTGTCTCCTGCTCACTGGGATGTCTGTGGTGGAGGAAACACATACACTCTAGGATGGAATTGTCCCTGAATGAAGGCCTTCCCTTGGGTTGTGGGAAGTGGTGTTGGTGGAGGAGATTGCCAGGGCACTTGCACATGTTCATGGCTCTCACTATAACCTGGAATGTCAGTGGAGGGAGGGACATGGGTGTCTACTGCTCACTGGGATGTCTGTGGTGGAGGAAACACATACAATCTAAGATGGCACTCTCTGAAAGCCTTCCCTTGGGTGGTGGGCAGTGTGGTGTTGGTGGAGGAGATTGGCAATGCTCTTGGACATGTTCATGGAATGTCAGTGGAGGGAGGGACATGCTCACTGGGATGTCTGTGGTGGAGGAAACACATATAATCTAGGATGGAATTGTCCCTGTCTGAAAACTTCTGGAGAAAGTGGGCACCTCAGACACAAACATGTCCATGTTTTCCTAGGGCCCCCAAAGCAATTCAACCCAATTGGGAGAATGGACTCTTCCAAAGTTCGTACTCAAACCCGGAGCGGATGGGCAATAGCTGTCAGTGTTCAACGACCTGCACTCCGAACCGCGTTCTTTGGCTGTGGTGATGCTCCTGTCTTCCCTTTGGCTTCCCGGCTCCATCTGTCCGGCTCAGAGCCACGATCATCGTTTGCATAAACTTTAATTAGGGATTAAGCTGGAGGGATTTCAATGCTCTTTGACATGTTTTCGGGGAGATAAGGAGGCCCTTTGGAGACGGAAAGGAAGAGAAAGAGAAGAAGAAGAGGGTCACTGGAGGGCATCCGGCTGCCAAGGGGGGCCAGGCCTCCTCTCCCAGTGCCTACTGGTCTGAACTGGGGGCACTGGGGCCCAGGCTGGGAGTGCCCGGCTTCGCTTTGGCAGCAGCACCTCGGCAGGCTCTAAATTCTTTTTAATGCTATCGATTCTTCAATTAGACCCCTGTGATCGCTATATTTAACCGGCCGCCGCTCGGTTGTCGCTTCTAAGTTGTCTCTGGAAGGAAGGAAGGAAGGAAGGAAGGAAGAAGAAAGAGGAGGAGGAAAAGGAAGAAGAGGAGGAGGAAGGAAGAGAAGGAAGAAGAAAAGGGTGAAGGATAAAAAGAAGAATAGAAAAGAAAGAAGAGAAATAGAAGGAGGAAAAAGAAGGAGGAAGAGGAAGAGAAGGAAGAAGAAAAGGGAGAAGGATAAACAGAAGGAGGAAAAAGAAAAGGAGGAAGAGAAAGGAGAAGAAAAAGAAGAGAAGGAAGAAGAAAAGGATGAAGGGTAAAAAGAAGAAGAGAAAAGAAAGAAGAGAAAGAGGAGGAGAAAAAAGAAGAGGAGGAGGAGGAAGAGGAAGAGAAGGAAGAAGAGAAGAGTGAAGGAGAAAAAGAAGAAGAGAAGGAGGAAGAGAAGGAAGAAGAAAAGGGTGAAGGATAAACAGAAGGAGGAAGAGAATGGAGGAGAAAAAGAAGAGAAGGAAGAAGAAAAGGATGAAGGATAAAAAGAAGAAGAGAAAAGAAAGAAGAGAAAGAGGAGGAGGAAAAAGAAGAAGAGGAGGAAGAGGAAGAGAAGAAGAAAAGGGTGAAGGATAAACAGAAGGAGGAAAAAAGAAAAGGAAGAAGAGAAAGGAGAAGAAAAAGAAGAGAAGGAAGAAGAAAAGGATGAAGGATAAAAAGAAGAGAAAAGAAAGAAGAGAAAGAGGAGAAGAAAAAAGAAGAGGAGGAGGGGGAAGAGGAAGAGGAAGAGCAAGGAAGGGAAAGAGAAGAAAAAGGAGAGCAAAGGAGAAGGAAGGAAGGAGAAGGAAAAAGAAAGGGCTGAACGATAAACAGAAGGAGGAAGAGAATGGAGGAGGAAAAGAAGAGAAGGAAGAAGAAAAGGATGAAGGATAATAAGAAGAAGAGAAGGGAAAGAAGAGAAAGCAGAGGAGAAAAAGAAGAGGAGGAAGAAAAGGAAGTAGAAATAGAAGGAGGAAAAAGAAGAGGAGGAGGAAGAGAAAGAAGTGGAGAAAAAGAAGAGCAAAGGAGGAGAAGGAAGAAAAGGATAAGTATAAATAAAAGGAGGAAAAAGAAGAGGAAGGAGGAGAAAAAGAAGGAAGAAGAAAAGCATGTATAAATAGAAAGAGGAAAAAGAAAAGGAGGGAGAGAAAGAGGGAGAGAAAAAGAAGAGCAAAGGAGAGAAGGAAGAAGAAAACTGTGGATGAAGAAGATAAAAAGAAAGGAAGATGAACAGAAGAAGTGGGAAAAGACTGAAAGAGGAAGAGGGGGAAGGAAGAGAAGAAAGGGGAAGAGAAAGGAAAAAGAAAGGGGGAAAGGATATGGAAAGAAGAGGAAGACAAAGAGGAAGAAGCGGAGGAAGCAGAAAAGCAGAATAAGGAGAATCAGAGGAGCAAAGGAGAGGAAGAAGAAAAGCGTGGGTGAAGAAGAGAAAAAGGAAGGAAGACGAACAGAAGAAGTGGGAAAAGGTTGAAAGAGAGGAAGAGGAGGAAGGAAGAGAAGGAAGAGAAAGGGGGAAAGGATATGGAAAGAGGAAAATAAGGAGGAAGACAAAGAGGAAGCGGAGGAAGCCGAAAAGCAGAATAAGGAGAATCAGAGGAAGAGGAAAGAGAAGAAGAAGAGGAAGGATAGAAGAGTACCAAAGAGAGGAAGAGAAGGAAAGGGAAGAAGGAAGGAGAGGAAGAAAAAGAGGAAGGGGAGATATTCTTCCTTTTTCCAAGAGTTGCCCTTGCCCTATCTATCTATATATATATCTATATACCTCCCCTTGCCCTTCTCTTCGTTCCCTGTGCTGCACTATCGATTCCCGGCGCTTATTTCCTTAATTTGTTTCCTTCTTATCTCTCTGGTCGGAATTGATTTTTGGCAACAAAAGCCCGCAAACGCACACAAACAACACAACAAATGTGCGCGGCCCTTCCTTTCATCCCAGCCATTGACTTCTATAATAGGCTCCTTTAATGTGAGGGAATTTACTGGGTCGAAAGAAAGAAAGAAAGAAAGAAAGAGAGAGGGGAAAGATGGATTTTCCTTTTAACTTCGGTTAAAGTTCGGACTGCAAACCGGAGCGGGTTCGGGGTGGTAGGGAAGCCAGTAGCCACCCATAGGCCTTGGCAGCTATTTCTTTCCTACTTTCGTTTGGATGGAGTGGGTCACTTGAGGTCATATAGACACAAAAATGCAGGGGTCACTTAAGGTCATATAGACCAACCACTAATAACAATAATAATAACAACAACAACTACTACTACAACAATAATGCTATTACTATAATACTGCTATTATTAGTGTGTTATTATTATATAGTATAAATTATTTATTACTATTATGGCTATAATATTGTTATTATTGTTATTGTGTTATTATTATATAGTATACATTATTATTATTATTATTATTATTATTATTATTATTATTGCTATAATACTTCCATTATTGTTAATGTGTTATTATATACTATACATTATTATTGCTATTACTATAATACTGCTATTATTGCTATTGCGTTATTATATGGTATACATTATTATTATTGTTATTGCTATTACTATAATACTGCTATTATTATTATTGTGCTATTATTATATAGTATACATCATTATTATTGCTATTACTATAATACTATTATTATTGTGTTATTATTATATAGTATACATTATTATTAATATTATTATTATTGCTATTACTATATTATTATTATTGTGTAATTATTATATAGTATACATTATTATTACTGCTGTTACTATAATACTATTATTGTTCTTGTGTTATTATTATATAGTATACATTATTAGTAATATTATTATAATTGCTATTACTATAATACTATTATTATTGAGTTGTTACTATATAGTATACATTATTATTATTATTGCTATTAATATAATATTATTATTATTATTGCTATCACTATAATACTTCTATTATTGTGTTATTATATAGTATACATTATTATTATTGCTATTACTATAATACTATTATTATTGTGTTATTATTATATAGTAAACAATATTATTATTATTGCTATTACCATAATACTATTATTATTATTATTATTATTATTATTATTATTGGGTTATTATATAGTATACATTATTATTATTATTGCTATTACTATACTACTACTACTACTACTATTATTATTATTATTATTGGGTTATTATTATATAGTATACATTATTATTATTATTATTGCTATTACTGTATTATCATTATTATTATTATTATTGGGTTATTATTATATAGTATACAATATTATTATTATTATTATTGCTATTACCATATTATTATTATTATTATTATTATTATTGGGTTATTATATAGTATACATTATTATTATTATTGCTATTACTATACTACTACTACTACTACTATTATTATTATTATTATTGGGTTATTATTATATAGTATACAATATTATTATTATTATTATTGCTATTACCATAATATTATTATTATTATTATTATTATTATTATTATTATTATTATTATTATTATTGGGTTATTATATAGTATACATTATTATTGCTATTACTATAATACTATTATTATTATTATTATTATTATTATTATTATTGAGTTATTATTATATAGTATACAACATTATTGTTATTATTATTATTATTATTACTATTACTATTATAGCTATTACCATAATACTATTATTATTATTGTTGTTGTTGTTGTTGTGTTATTATTATATAGTATACATTATTAAAGATAAAGGTTTTCCCCTGACATGAAGTCCAGTTGTGTCCGACTCTTGAGACTCTGGTGCTCATCTCAATTTCTAAGCCAAAGAGCCGGCATTGTCCACAGACACCTCCAAGATCATGTGGACTGCGTGGAGCGCCATTATACATTGTTATAGTATACATCATTATTATTATTATTATTATTATTATTATTATTATTATTATTATTATTATTGCATTGTTGTTATTTTGGGTGCCGTTTCCTAGAATATTTCAGATCTCTTTGGTCCCCGGAGGGATTTTGCCTCCCAAAGCCGGGGACGATGGGAGTTGCAGTTCCCAGGACACCCAGAAACTAGGGATTCCGGGAGGGAAAAGGACACCCAACGATGCAGAGGGCGAAGGGAGGCGGGTGCTCATCTCCCCATTCAAGCGCTGTCTGGCGCCCTTCCGGATAAACTCATTAACTTTTATGGCGTAATAAATGGATTCTATTAAAACATAATTCCCTCCTCGCGGCGGGGAGTGCCTTCGCCACTTTGCGCATGGCCCAAGGAAAGGGTGCGCAGGAAGGCCTCTGCTGGCTTCTATCATTATTATTATTATTATTATTATTATTATTGTATTTACTTCCTTTGTTGCAGCGCCACACTACGGGCTCATGCTCAGCTTTTATGGATATCATAATAATAGTAATTTCATAACAGTGGCAATAATAATAATTCTTAATAATAATAATTCTTATTAATAATTAATAAGAATAATAATAATGAATATTATTAATAAGTAATTATTGTTAATATTTATTATTAATATTAATAATATTAATAATTAATAATTCTTAATAATAATAATAAATAATAATAATTCTTAATAATAATAATTCTTATTAATAATTAATAAGAATAATAATAATGAATATTATTAATAAGTAATTATTGTTAATATTTATTATTAATATTAATAATATTAATAATTAATCATTCTTAATAATAATAATAAATAATAATAATTCTTAGTAATAATAATTTTATTATTATTGTATTGTATTTGCCTGCTGCATCGCCACACTACTGGCTCATGCTCGGCTTTTATGGATATTATAATAATAGTAATTTCATAACGGTGGCAATAATAATAATAATAATAATAATAATAATAATAAGCAATTGTGCTATTATTATATAGTATACATCACTAATATTATTGCTATTACTTTAATACTGCTATTATTGTTATTGTGTTATTATAATATTGTATTTGCCTCCTTTGCTGCATCGCCACAATACTTTAATTAATATTATTAATATTAATAATATTGATATTAAGGATATTAATATTATTAATATGAATAATATGAATATTATTAATAATATTAATAATATTAATAATATTATTATTAATTAATATTATTAATAATAATCATTCTTATTAATTATTATTATTATTCTATTGTATTTGCCTCCTTTGCTTCATCTCCACACTCCTGGCTCATGCTCAGCTTTTATGGATATTATAATAATAGAAATTTCATAATAGTGGCAATAATAATAATAATAATATATTTTAATAATAGTAATTTCATAATAGTGGCAATAATAATAATAATAATAAATAATTAATATTATTAATAAGTAATTGTGCTATTATTATATAGTATACATCACTAATATTATTGCTATTACTTTAATACTGCTATTATTGTTATTGTGTTATTATTATATTGTATTTGCCTCCTTTGCTGCATCGCCACAATACTTCAATTAATATTATTAATATCAATATTTATATTAATATTATTAATATAATTAATAATTAATACTATTTAATATTAATATTTATTAATATTAATAATAATTTTATTATTATTAATATTATTATTATTATATTGTATTTGCCTTTTTTGCTGCATCATCACACTACTTTAATATTATTAATATTAATATTAATGATATTAATATTATTATTAATAATATTAATATTTTAATAATTAATATTAATTATAAATATTAATAATAATTCTTATTAATAATAATTTTATAATTATTATATTGTATTTGCCTCCTTTGCTGCATCGCCACACTACTTTAATTAATATTATTAATATTAATATTAATGATATTAATATTATTAATAATATTAATATTAATAATATTAATATTTTAATAATTAATAATATTAATTATTAATATTAATAATAATTCTTCTTAATAATAATTTTATTATTATTATATTGTGTTTGCCTCCTTTGCTGCAGCGCCACACTCCTGCCTCATGCTCGGCTTTTATGGATATTATAATGATAGTAATTTCATAATAGTGGCAATAATAATAATAATAATAATAATAATAATATATTTTAGTAATAGTAATTTCATAATAGTGGAAATAATAATAATAATAATAATAATAATAATAATATTTTAATAATAGTAATTTCATAATAGTGGCAATAATAATAATAATAATAATAATATATTTTAATAATAGTAATTTCATAATAGTGGCAATAATAATAATAATATATTTTAATAATAATAATTTCATAATAGTGGCAATAGTAATAATATATTATAATAATAGTAATTTCATAATAGTGGCAATAATAACATAATAATAATTTCATAATAGTGGCAATAATAATAATATATTTTAATAATAGTAATTTTATAATAGTGGCAATAATAACATAATAATAATTCATAATAGTGGCAATAATAATGATATATTTTAATAATAATAATTTCATAATAGTGGCAATAATAATAATATATTTTAATAATAGTAATTTCATAATATTGGTAATAATAATTATAATAATATATTATAATAATAGTAATTTCATAATTATAATAATATATTTTAATAATAGTAATTTCATAATAGTGGCAATAATAATAATAATAATAATAATAATAATAATAATAATAATATTGTATTTGCCTCCTTTGCTGCAGCGCCACACTACTGCCTCATGCTTGGCTTTTATGGATATTATAATAATAGTAATTTCATTGTACTGGTAATAATAATAATAATAATAATAATAATACAATCATTAATAATACTCCTAATAATGAATGTATTACACACCTGTTGTCCTGAGATTCGAACCCAGGTCTCTTCCTCTCTTGACGCAGGTCTCTCCGAGGGGAAGACTGACCATCCCATTGTCCCCGAGGTCCCAACGGCGGCCCCGACCCCGGAAGAGAGGGAGCGCGAGGAAGAAGCCCCCTTTGCCACCACGGCGCCCACCTTGAAGCTCCTGGACCACCACCCGCCCCTCGAGAACTTCCTCCACGGGGCCCTGCTCAAGAAGGACTACTTCCTGCCCGAGGGACTCCTCGAACCCGGGGCCGGAGACCCCAAGGTGGACCCCACCCAGGCCCAAGGCACCACTGACCGGCCGGCCAGCTCTATGCGGCCGGAATTTGGCCGGACGGAGACACCGGGACCTCTTGGCTTCTCGAATTCGGAACCAGGGACTCTGGCGGCCACCACCATCGCGGCCACTGTGCCGTCTCCAGGTGCAAAAAGCATTCATTTTTATTATTATTATTATTATTATTATTATTATTATTATTATTATTTATCATTATTATCATTATTAATCATCATTATTTATTGAAGTCAATTGGCTTCAATTATATTATTATTATTTATCATTATTATTTTTAATCATCATTATTTATTGAATTGGCTTCAGTTATATTATTATTATTATTTAATTATTTATTATTATTATCATTATTATTATTTTTAATCATCATCATTATTTATTGAAGTCAATTGGCTTCAATTATATTATTATTATTATTATTATTTATTAATCATCATTATTTATTGAAGTCATTTGGCTTCAATTATATTATTATTATTATTTATATTTATTTATTTATTATCATTATTATTTTTAATCATCATCATTATTTATTGAACTCAATTGGCTTCTATTATTATTATTATTTTAATCATCATCATTCTTTATTGAACTCAATTGGCTTCAATTATATTATTTTATTATATTTATTTATTTATTTATTATTAATCATCATCATTATTTATTGAAGTCAATTGGCTTCAATTATATTATTATTATTGTTGTTATTATTATTATTATTATCATTATTATTTTTAATTATCATCATTATTTATTGAAGTCAATTGGCTTCTAGGCTCCAAAGCAGAGTGGAGGGTGAGTCCTGGCTCCCCAAGACTGAGATAAGGAATTATATCCATTATTTGAAGGTCCAGAAGATGATTATGATGATGGTGAGGACATTGTATTGTATTTGATGGGAAACTATATCTCTCTGTCTGCAGGCGGTCCTTGCAGCTGGAACCTGACGGGCCCGAAAGGGTCCTTGGCCTCGCCACTGCCCTCCGGCCTGCCCTACAAGCCTGGCGTGACCTTGGAGTGCGTTTACTCCATCTCCGTCTACCCGGGATACGGGGTCGAGATCCGGGTAAGCCCTTAGCGCCGAGAGACGTAGTTTCCGACATTAGTTTCCCCGGTCTGATGGATGGGAATAGCCTATTCCTTCTTCAGGTGGGTCACACTCTCTCAGCCTTAAAGATGACAACACAGAATAATAATAATAATAATAATAATAATGTACATATTATATTATATACATTAGATCCATTATTATATTATTATAATATAATAGTTTTTAGATTATATCCATTATATCCATTATTATATTATAATATACTAATGTTTATATTATATTACATACATTATATACATTACTATATACATTATATCCATTATTATATTATTATAATATAATAATGATTAAATTATATTACATACATTATATACATTATTATATCCATTATATCCATTATTATATTTTATACAATATCTCCATTATTATATTATTATAATATAATAATGTTTACATTATATCCTTTATATCCATTATTATATTATAATATACTAATGATTAGATTACATACGTTATATAATTATATACATTATATCCATTATTATATTATATTCATTATATCCATTATTATATTATAATATAATAATGTTTAGATTATATTACATACTTTATATACATTATTATATCCATTATATCCATTATTATATTATATACATTATATACATTATTGTATTATAATATAATAATGTTTAGATTATATACATTATATCCATTATTATATTATAATATACTATTGTTTATATTATATTACATACATTATATCCATTATTATTACATATATTATATCCATTATTATATATGCATTATATCCATTTTTATATTATAACATACTAATGTTTATATTATATTATATACGTTATATACATTATTATAACAATTATATCCATTATTATATTATTATAATATAATAATGTTTAGATTATTTTACATACATTATATCCATTATTATATACATTATATACATTATTATATTATAACTTATATCCATTATTATATTATTATAATATAATAATGTTTGGATTACATACATTATATCCATTATTATATTATAATATGTTTATATTATTATATACATTATATCCATTATTATATTATAACCATTATATCAATTATTATATTATTATATACTATATTATATTATATACATTGTATATAATGTATATGTTTAGATTATATACATTATATCCATTATTATATTATAATATGCTACTGTTTATATTATATTATATACATTATATACATTATTATATTATAATACTAGAATAATGGATATAATGTATATAATACATACATTATTATTAATATCCTGTGTTGTGGTTGTTGTGAACCTGGATGGTGGGAACTGGATGGCGGAAACGAGGCTGAGAGAGTGTGACTCCCATATTGTGGATCAAGCAGGGTTTCAATCCATCTCATTTCGGGCGTAATGAGCACCAGCCGCCGTTCGTCACTGTAATTACTGTAATTAATATGCAATCAGCGCCGTAATGAGCGGCGGCGGTTGCTCGTTCGTCATCATGAGCGATGTGTCTGGGAGCGAAACAGCTTCGGAAACTTGTATCGTGCCTCTGAGCATGTGCAGAGTGTAATCAGACCAATGGGGTTGGACTGAATGACCTCAAGGATGCCTCTTTCCACCGTTCGTCACTGTAATTACTGTAATTAATATGCAATCAGCGTCGTAATGAGCGGCGGCGGTTGCTCTTTCGTCATAATGAGCGATGTGTCTGGGAACGAAACAGCTTCGGAAATTTTTATCGTGTCTCTGAGCATGTGCAGAGTGTAATCAGACCAATGGGGTTGGACTGGATGACCTCAAGGATGCCTCCTTCACCGTTCGTCACTGTAATTACTGTAATTAATATGCAATCAGCGCCGTAATGAGCGGCGGTGGTTGCTCGTTCGTCATAATGAGCGATGGGTCTGGGAGCGAAACAGCTTCGGAAACTTGTGTCGTGTCTCTGAGCATGTGCAGAGTGTAATGAGGTTGGATTGCATGACCTCAAGGATGCCTTCTTCCACGTTAGGTGCAGAACATCAGCCTCTCGGAAGGCGAGACGGTCACCATAGAGACTTTGGGAGGAGTGGATCCCATCGCTCTGGCCAACGAGTCCTTCCTAATGCGGGGTCAAGTGATCCGGGGACCGACCAATCAGGCGCTGATCCGCTTCCAGAGCCCCTGGCCAGCCAATCCGGGAAGCTTCCACTTCCACTTCGAAGGTGAGCCCCATCTAGTGGCCGGGGAGGGGAGTGCGGCCCTTCCGCTTGACCTGAAATAACCTCCAGGGGGCAGTCTTGCATAATAATTATAAATAATAATGTAAATAATATAATATTGTATAATATTGTAGCTTATTATAATTAATAATATTATTATTCATATTTATTATTAAAATTTATTATATATGATAAATACAGTGTAATTATTAATAACACTAATCCTTATTTGTCTTAATTTGATATTTCAATATATCAGTATTACATATTATACATAATATATCAATATTCTATATCATATACAATATTATAATATAATATACTATACATAATAATTATATATATATATTCAGTAGTTATATTATCACATTAAGTTTGTTCTTATTTGTCTTATTTCAATATCAATATTACATATTATACATTATATATCAATATTCTATATCATATACAATATTATAATATAATATACTATACATAATAATTATATATATATATTCAATAGTTATATTATCACATTAAGTTTGTTCTTATTTGTCTTATTTCAATATCAATATTACATATTATACATAATATATCAATACTCTATATCATATACAATATTATAATATAATATACTATACATAATAATTATATATATATATATATATATATATATATATATATATTCAATTATTATATTATCACATTAAGTTTGTTTTGATTTCTCTTAATTTGCTTTCAATTCCTCTATTTCAATATCAATATTATATATTATCTGATAATATTATATATTAAACATAATTTCATATAATATATATATATATATATATATATAAAATCTTGATTATATATATATATATATATATATATATATATATATATTCAATACTTATATTATCACATTAAGTTTGTTTTTATTTCTCTTAATTGGCTTTCAATCCTTCTATTTCAATATTATATATTATATAATATATTATACATAATTACATATATATATTATCGATATTATATATATATATATATATATATATATATATATATATTCAATAATGTTATTATCACTTTTAGTTTGTCTTTATTTCTATTAATATGCTTAATTACAATCCCTCTATTTCAATACTAATATTATTATTATATTATACGAATATTATTATTATATGATTATATTGCATAGAATTAATAATAATAAATATAAATAATAATAGCAATATTATATAATAATAATATTGAAATTGAGAGGTTACAAGCAAACTAAGACAATAATATTACATATAATTGATCAATAAAATATTATTACTATTTTATATGAATATTATTATATGATTATATTGCATATGATTAATAATAATAATAAATATAAATAATAATAGCAATATTATACAATAATAATAATAATAATATTGAAATTGAGAAGTTACAAGCAAACTAAAAACAATAATATTACATATAATTGATCAATAATATTACTTTTCCTTTATCCGATTTGTCCACTTGACCCACTCCATAATAACACTTCATTAAATTCTATACTTTCGCAACACCAATTGGTAGCTACATGGTCAGTAAGGGTATCCTGTCCGCTCCGGGTTTTAGTCCGAACTTTACACTTGTTCTCCATTCTTTGGAGGAGTCCTGAAGTCCAAAATCAGGAGAGAGAAAAATAGTCAATGGATGCAAGTAAATTTACAGAATCGAGGCAAAGCAAGCAGAGGATATAAAGTTCGGACTAAAACCCGGGCCAAATTGTGAGTGTTGCCAATCCTAGTCCAATACTTGAGTGTCAAGGAGGACCCCCCCGCCCAACTTGGGCAAGCCCCCTTATGCACATGCATAGGCAACATCTGGAGCCCAATTAGCTAATTGGGATCTTGCTAATTACCTCCGGCGCTAATCGCCGGCGCCGCCAGGTTAAAGCGGGCGCCCACCGAAGAGGGGCCTTAATGGCGAGATAATTGGTCCCGGCAATTAAGGGAATTGGTGCGCGTCTCCGCATCCCTGTGTTGTGTTACCACGCTAACTTAGGTGCCCGGCGATGCCCGGCAAGGCCCAGAATATAGGCAAACTACAACTCCCATCATCACCTGTCATTGTCCAACACTGCCACATTTGGACCAGATGGGTCATATTGATTGATTGATTGATTGTGTTTTGTTATCACGCTAACTTAGGTGCCCGGCGATGCCCAGGTTCGGTCTTTTAAGCATGGAGAATGTGGGCAAACTACAACTCCCATCATCCCCTGTCATTGTCCAACCCTGCCACATTTGGACCAGATGGGTCATATTGATTGATTGATTGATTGATTGATTGTGTTTTGTTATCACGCTAACTTAGGTGCCCGGCGATGCCCAGGCTCGGTCTTTTAAGCATGGAGAATGTGGGCAAACTACAACTCCCATCATCCCCTGTCATTGTCCAACCCTGCCAAATTTGGACCAGATGGGTCATAATAATTGATTGATTGTGTTTTGTTGTCACGCTAACTTAGGTGCCCAACGATGCCCAGGTTCGGTCTTTTAAGCATGGAGAATGTGGGCAAATTACAACTCCCATCATCCCCTATCATTGTCCAACCCTGCCAAATTTGGACCAGATGGATCATATTGATTGATTGATTGATTGATTGATCCCTCCCTGTTTCTTCTGTAGCCTACCTTCTGAGCTGCGCCTTCCCTTCCCGCCCGGCCTACGGAGACGTGGCGGTCACCAGCGTCCACCCCGGCGGCCACGCTTGTTTCTCCTGCACCAACGGCTACCAACTGACCGGCCAGCGCTGCCTCACCTGCCTCAACGCCACCCACCCCTTTTGGGACGAACGGCTGCCGACTTGCGTGGGTGAGTTGCCTCTCCGCTCCGGGTTCTTGTCCGAACTTTGATGGCATTGGGTCTGAGAGCGAGACAGCATGGAGTCTGCGTATCTGGCCATACGATCGCACAGAGCCATGGCCAACAACGTAGGCTCTGGGATGAACAGCTGCCAACTTGCGTGGGTGAGTTGCCTCTCCGCTCCGGGTTCTAGTCCGAACTTTGACAGCATTGGGTCTGAGGGAGAGACAGCATGGAGTCTGGGTATCTGGCCATACGATCGCACAGAGCCATAGCCAACAGACTTGCGATCACTGGAGAAATCTGGTGGCAGGTTCACAACAACCACAACACAAAATAATAATAATAATAATAATAATAATAATGTATATATTATATTACATACATTACATACATTATTATATTATAATAATGCAATCTAAACATTATTATTTATATTTATTATTATTTCTAATATGTAATATAATAAAGGTAACATAATATATTATAATAAATATACATTATTGTATTATAATAATATAATAATATCTATTATATTATATACGCTATATGCGTTATATATAATATACTAATTATTAAATTATATTATGTTATATTCATTATTACATTAAAATAATATACTGATGATTATATTATATATATCAATTATATACATGATTATATTTTATAATATAATGTTTATATCATATTATATACATTATATACATTATTATAATTATTATATTATACTATATACATTGTATATATTATTATATTATAATAATATACTAATTTTTGTTATATTACATACATTATATACATTATATTATAATAATATACTCATGTTTATATTATACTATATACATTATATATATTATTATATTATAATAATATACTCATGCATATATTATATACATTACATACATTATTATATTATAATAATATACTAATGTTTATATTATACTATATACATTATATACATTATTATATTATAATAGTATAATAACGTGTATTATATTAAATATATTATGAACATTATTGTGTTATAAAAATATGTTTATATTATATTACATACATTATATACATTAATGTATTATAATAATATAATAAGTTTTGAATTATATTACATACATTATGTACATTATTGTATTATAATAATATAATGTTTGTATTGTACTATATACATTATATACATTATGATATTATAATAAAATACTAATGTTTATATTATATTACATACATTATATACATGATTGTATTATAATAATATAAAGTTTGTATTGTATTATATACATTATATACATTATTGTATTATAATAATATACTAATGTTTATATTATAGTATATACATTATATATATATCATTATATTATCGTAATATACTAATGCATATATTATATTACATACACTATATACATTATAATATTATCATAATATACTCACATTTATATTATACTATATACATTATATACATTATTATATTATAATAATATGCTCATGTTTATTATATTATATTATATTATATTATATTATATTATATTACATACATTATATACATTATGGTATTATAATAATATATTGTTTAATTATTATATTACATGCATTATGTACATTATTGTATTGTAATAATATAATAATGTTTGTATTATATTACACACATTATATACATTGGGGGAGAAATGCTGGGCATAAATAAATAATAATAATAATAACAACAACAACAACAACAACAGAGTAGATTTGGCATTGAGTTTTCATCCAAAATGCTGGACATTAGGAAAATATCTTTTGGGAGCTCCGTCCGAATTCGGACCGAAACCCAAACATCGGGTTTTAGTACGAACTTTAATGAAGTGATGGACTCCATTTGGGGTGAGTTTGAGTCCAAACTTTAATGAAATGCCTTTCAAGTTCGGACTGCTACCCGGAGCGGATTCAACGTCAGAGGTCCGGTTCAGGAGGCTGGTCGTCCCGATCCCCTCCCGGTGCCCCATTGACCCCTACTCTTTTGTCCTTCCGTGGCAGCGTCCTGTGGTGGCGTGGTCCGCAATGCCAGCACGGGCCGGATCGTGTCCCCGGGCTTCCCCGGCAACTACAGCAACAACCTGACTTGCCATTGGCTGCTGGAGGCTCCTCCGGGGCAGCGGCTGCACCTGCATTTCGAGAAAGTCTCCCTGGCCGAGGATGATGACCGGTGAGTCGAATGTCCAGGATCCGAACCCGATGCTTTTGCACCATCTCACATTATTTTTTGCACAAAATCGTGGGAAAACGTGGTTTTTTGCAGGCTGATCATCCGCAACGGGAACGACATTGAGGCGCCGCCGGTGTACGACTCCTACGAGGTCGAGTACCTCCCCATCGAGGGCTTGGTCAGCGCCGCCCGTGGGTTCTTCGTCGAACTGACCACTGACAGTAGTGGCGTGGCGGCCGGTGTGGCCCTGCGCTACGAGGGTGAGCCCCACAAAACCCCATTGCACACCCCATTGCCACGTGCCCTATATATAATCAGGGGGATGCTAATTCCACGGACCCAACTCAGTCCCGTTGTGGAAATGTGGCCTGCCACGTGTCCTATATATAAACACAGGGATCCTAATTCCACGGTTCCGACTCGGCCCCGTTGTGGAAATGTGGCCTGCCACGTGTCCTATATATAACCAAGGGGATTCTAATTCCACGGCTCCGACTCAGCCCCGTTGTGGAAATGTGGTCTGGCACATGTCCTATATATAACCAAGGGGATCCTAATTCCACGGCTCTGACTCAGCCCTGTTGTGGAAATGTGGCCTGCCACGTGTCCTATATATAACCAGGGGGATCCTAATTCCACGGCTCCGACTCGGCCCCGTTGTGGAAATGTGGCCTGCCACGTGTCCTATATATAACCAGGGGGATGCTAATTCCACGGCTCCGACCCAGCCCCATTGTGGAAATGTGGCCTGCCACGTGTCCTATCTATAACCAGGGGGATCCTAATTCCACGCCTCCGACTCAGCCCTGTTGTGGAAATGTGGCCTGCCACGTGTCCTATATATAACCAGGGGGATGCTAATTCCAGGGCTCTGACCCAGCCCCGTTGTGGAAATGTGGCCTGCCACGTGTCCTATCTATAACCAGGGGGATCCTAATTCCACGGCTCCGACTCGGCCCCATTGTGGAAATGTGGCCTGCCACGTGCCCTACATATAACCACAGCTTCGACTGTGGCCTCCTCAACCGTGTCTCTCTCTGCTTAGCCTTCGAGCCGGGCCATTGCTACGAGCCCTTCGTCAAGTACGGCAACTTCACGGCCAGCGACGCCTCCTACGCCGTGGGCACCACCGTGGAGTTCGCCTGCGAGGCCGGCTACACCCTGGAGCAAGGATCTGTCATCATCGAGTGCGTCGACCCCGAAAACCCCCAGTGGAACGAGACTGAGCCCGCCTGCAGAGGTGGGCCCAAGGGACGGGGGGGGGGGGGGGGGGGGGGGCTCATGTTGCACTATTATTATTATTATTATTATTATTATTATTATTATTATTACATCAGTGAAAGCTGAGCATGAGCCAGGATGTGTGGCGCTGCAGCAAAAGAGGCAAATCCTATTATTATTATTATTATTATTATTATTATTATTATTATTATATTGACAGAAGCTGAGCATAACTGTATTGTTATATTATTATTATTATTATTATTATAGACACAAAAGCACAGTATGTCACAGCAAACGAGATCTATATGCTGGATTTCATATTATTATTATTATTATTATTATTATTATTATTATTATATTGTTATATTATATATTATTATTAACTGTATTATTAACTGTATTTTTATATTATTATTATTATTATTATTATTATTATTATTTTGATAGAACCTGAGCATGAGCCAGTAGTGTGGCGCTGCACAATGAAGGAAAATCCTATTGTTGTTGTTGTTGTTGTTGTTGTTGTTGTTGTTATTATTATTAATAATAATAATAATAATAATAATATAAATAGAAGTTGAGCATGAGCTGCAACAATGAAGGCAAATCCTATTATTATTATTATTATTATTATTATTTATTAATTATATCAATAGAGGTTGAGCATGAGCCAGTAGTGTGGCGCTGCAGCAAAAGAGGCAAATCCTATTATTATTATTATTATTATTATTATTATTATTATTATTATTATTATATTGACAGAAGCTGAGTATAACTGTATTGTTATATTATTATTATTATTATTATTATTATTATTATTATTATAACTTTATTTGTACCCCGCTAGCATCTCCCAAGGGATTCGATGCGGCTTACACAGGCCGAAGCCCAAAACACAATACAACAATACAGTACCTAAAGCAAATTATTATTATTATTATTACTATTTTGATAGAAGCTGAGCATGAGCCAGTAGTGTGGCACTACACATTGAAGTCAAATCCTATTATTATTATTATTATTATTATTATTAATATCAATAGAAGTTGAGCATGAGCCAGTAGTGTGGCGCTGCAGCAATGAAGGCAAATACTATTATTATTATTATTATTATTATTATTATTATTATTATTATTTTGACAGAAGCTAAGGATAACTATATTGTTACATTATTATTATTATTATTATTAACATTAATATTAATATTATATTGATGCAAGCTGATCATGAGCCAGTAGTGTGGCACTACAGCAAAGGCAGCCGAATACTACTACTACTACTATTATTATTATAATTATTATTATTATTATTTTGACAGAAGCTGAGGATAACTGTATTGTTTTTTATTATTATTATTATTATTTTGACAGAAGCTAAGGATCACTGTATTGTTATATTACTATTATTATTATTATTATTATTATTTTGATAGAAGCTGAGTATGAGCCATTAGTGTGGCACTGCACAATGAAGCTAAATCCTATTATTATTATTATTATTATTATTATTATTATTATTATTATTGTTATTATCAATAGAAGTTGAGCATGAGCCAGTAGTGTGGCGCTACAGCAAAGGCAGCCGAATATTATTATTATTATTATTATTATTATTATTATTATTATATTGACAGAAGTTGAGTATAACTGTATTTTTATATTATTATTATTATTATTATTATTATTATTATTATTATTATAATATTGATACAAGCTGACCATGAGCCAGTAGTGTGGCGCTGCACAAGGAAGGCAAATCCTATTATTATTATTATTATTATTATTATTATTATTATTATTATTTATATAAATAGAAGTTGAGCATGAGCCAGAAGTGTGGCGCTGCAACAATGAAGGCAAATACTATTATTACTATTATTATTATTATTATTATTATTATTATTATTATTGACAGAGATTAATATTTCCTATTATTATTATTATTATTATTATTATTTATTAATTATATCAATAGAGGTTGAGCATGAGCCAGTAGTGTGGCGCTGCAGCAAAAGAGGCAAATCCTATTATTATTATTATTATTATTATTATTATTATTATTATTATTATTATATTGACAGAAGCTGAGTATAACTGTATTGTTATATTATTATTATTATTATTATTATTATTATTATTATTATAACTTTATTTGTACCCCGCTAGCATCTCCCAAGGAGCTGTTTACTGATATATTATTTATTTATTAATTATTATTATTATTTTATTAGTATTATTATTATTATTATTATATTGTTATTATTATATTATTATTATTATTATTATTATTATTATTATTATTATTATATTGATACAAGCTGAGCATGAGGCAGTAGTGTGGTGGTACAGCAAAGAAGGCAAATATTATTATTATTATTATTATTATTATTATTATTATTATATTGGTTTCAGTATGCTACTGCAGCAGTCCTTTCTGGGGAGAAAGGCAGGCTGCAAATGCAACTAAGTTCGGACTAAAACCCAGTGCGGTGCTCCTTCTGTCCCGACAGCGGTGTGCAGCGGGGAGATCACGGACGCGTCCGGCGTGGTCCTGTCCCCGAACTGGCCGGAGCCCTACGGCAAGGGCCAGGACTGCATCTGGGGCCTCCACGTCGAGGAGGACAAGCGCATCATGCTGGACGTCCAAGTGTGAGTGGGGAACTCGTTGGGGAAAGGAGGGAGGGAAGGAAGGAAGGAAAGGAGAGGAGGAGAAAGGAAAAGAAAGAAGAAAGAGAAAGAAGGAGAGAGGAAAAGGAAGGAAGGAGGAAAGGAAGGAAGGAAGGAAAGGGAGGAGGGAGGGAGGAAGGGAGGAGGGAGGGAGGAGGGAGGGAGGGAAGGAAAAAGAAGGAGGAAGAGAAGGAAGGAAAAGAAGAGAAGGAAGAAAGAAAAGAAAGAAAGAAGAAAGAAAGGAAGAAGAAGGAATGAAGGATGAAAGGAAGGAAGGGAAGAGAAAGAAGAAAGAAGAAGAAAGGAAAGAAGGAAGGAAATAAAGAGAAGAGAGAAAGGAAGGAAGGAAGGAAGAAGGAAGGAAGGGGAAGGAGGAAGGAAGAAGGAAGGAGAGAGAAGAGAGAGAAGAAAGAAAAGAAAAAAAAAAGAAGGAAAAAAGGAGGAAGGAGGAGAAAAAAGAAGGAAAGAAAGAAAGAAAGAAAGAAGAAAGAGAAGAAGGAAGGAAAGGAAGAGAGGGAAGGAGGAAGGAAGGAAGGAAAGAAGGAAAAGGAAGAAGGAAGAGGAGAGAGAAAAGAAAAGGAAAGAAAAAGAAGGAAAGGAAAGAAAGAAGGAAGGAAGGATGAAAAAGGAAGGAAGGGAAGATAAGAAAGGAAGAAAGACAGACAGAAAGGAAAGAAGGAAGGATGAAAGAAAGAGAGAGAGAGAGAAAGGAAGGAAGGAAGGAAGGAAGGAAGGAAGGAAGGAGGAAGGAAAAGGAAGGAAGGAAAGGGAGGAAGAGAGGGAAGGAAAAAAAAGGAAGAAGGAAGAAGAAAGGAAAAGAAAGAAAGAAAGAAGGAGAAAGGGAAAGAAGGAAGGAAGGAAGGAAGGAAGGAAAGAAAGATAGGCAGGCAGGCAGGCAGGCAGGCAGGCAGGCAGGAAGGAAGGAAGGAAGGAAGGAAGGAAGGAAGGAAGGAAGGAAGGAAGGGGAGAGAAGAAAGAAGGAAGAAAGGAAGGAAGAAGAAGGAAGAAAGGGAAAAGGAAGGAGGAAAAAGAAGGAAGAGAGAAGAAGAAGGAAAGAAGGAAGGAAGAAAAGAGAGAAGGAGAAGAGGAAGGAAGGAGAAGGAAGGAAAGGAAGGAAGAGGAAGAAGGGAGATGAAGGAGGAAGAGAAGGATGGAGGGAAGGAGGGAGGAAGGAAGGAAAGATGGAAGGAAGGAAGGAAGGGGGCAAAGGAAGGATGGAAGGAAGGGAAGGAGGAAGGTAGGAAAAAGAGAAAGAAGGAAGGGAGGAAGAGAAGGAAAGAAGGAAGGAAGAGAAGGAGGAAGGAAGGAAAGATAAGGGAAGGAAGCAAGGAAGGACTGAAGGAAGGGTGGAAGGAAGGAAGGATGGAAGGAAGGAAGGAAGGAAGGAAGGAAGGAAGGAAGGAAGGAAGGAAGGAGAAAGATAGGCAGGCAGGCAGGCAGGCAGGCAGGCAGGCAGGCAGGCAGGAAGGAAGGAAGGAAGGAAGGAAGGAAGGAAGGAAGGAAGGAAGGAGAGAAGGAGAGAAGGAAAGAACCCAGAACGCATGGGACTGTGGCTCGGAGCCCACTGGGTGCCTTTAGGGGAGCCTCACTCTCTCAGCCTCGGGGGAGAGAAAGGCCCTTCCCCTTGGGATCCATCTTGACCAGAAAGCTCTGGGCAAGGGACATCCTGAGCCCGGAGGGCCCACAAGACCCACAATCCCCATTGCCCACGAGGAATGGCGTCTCTCATGGGGGGGGGGGGCTTGTTTCTTCATTGTCCACCTGGTGCTGTCCTTGCAGCCTGCGCTTGGGCCAGGGGGACGTGCTGACCTTCTACGACGGGGACGACCTGACGGCGCACATCCTGGGCCAGTTCTCGGGCCCACGCCGGCGCTTCCGCCTCTTCACCTCCATGGCCGACGTCACCGTCCAGTTCCAGTCGGACCCCGGGAGCAGTGGACTGGGCTACCAGCATGGCTTCGTCATCCACTTTGCCGGTGAGTGCCCACCCTGGGGAAAGCCTGGAATGTGGGCAAAAACGTGGCCAAAAGTGAGACGTGGCCCGAAACGCGGCCAAAAGTGGGTCGCGGCCCGAAACGTGGCCAAAAGTGGGACGTGGCCCGAAACATGGCCAAAAGTGGGACGTGGCCCGAAACGTGGCCAAACGGTTCTTTCTGGTGCAGAGGTGCCCCGCAACGACACCTGCCCGGAGCTCCCCGAAATCCCCAACGGCTGGAAGACGTCCTCGCACCCGGAGCTGGTCCACGGCACGGTGGTCACCTACCACTGCTACCCGGGCTACGAGCTGGTGGGCACAGAGCTGCTGATGTGCCACTGGGACCTGGTCTGGAGCGGAGACCTGCCCTCCTGCCAGAGAGGTAGGTGGCACACCTGGCCAGGATGGCCTCCACGATGTCCACCTGCCACACCTGTCACAGCATGGAGATCCCTCTCCAAATCTGGACCAAGGGCTCCCCCTGCCGGCCACAGGGAATCCTACACGCTGGGTGTTGTGGACTCCGACTCCCACCATTCCTAACAGCCTTTCCTTGCAGTGACCGCTTGCCACGACCCGGGAGAGGTGGAGCACAGCCGGCGCGTGGTCTCCCAGGAGGGCTTCCCCGTGGGCGCCACCGTCCACTTCCTCTGCGACAAGGGATACGTCCTGGCCGGGAGCCCCGAGATCGCCTGCCACGACCGCCAGGCCGGTGGGCCCAAGTGGAGTGACCGCCTGCCCAAGTGCATCCGTAAGCCCCACCACAGCCCCTGAGGGACACCCAAGGGGCACCCCAGGGGGCATCTAGTCCAGCCCCCCTTTCAACAGGCGGATAGTCCAAGGCCTCCTGAGAGATGGGTGTCCAGCCTCAGGTCACAAAACTCCAGAGATGGAGGCGCCACTGGACTCACTAGTCCAACCCTCTTTGGACAGGAGAATAGTCCAAGCCCTCCTGAGAGATGACCATCCTGCCTTAGGTCAGAAAACTCCAGAGATGGAGGCACCATTGGACACTAAAGTTGAAAGGGACCCCCAGAGGGCATCTAGTCTAACCCTCTGTGGACAGGCGGATAGTCCAAGCCCTCCTGAATGATGTCCATCCAGTCTCAGTTCAGAAAACTCCGGGGAAGGAGGCTCCATTGGACACTAGAGTTGGAAGTGACTCCCAGAGGGCATCTAGTCCAACCTTCTTTGGACAGGCAGATAGTCCAAGCCCTCCTGAGAGATGACCATTCAGCCTCAGGTCAGAAAACTCCAAAGATGGAGGCTCCATTGGTCTATAACTCACTAAAGTTGAAAGGGACCCCCAAAGGGCATCTAGTCCAACCCACTTTGGACAGGTGGATAGTCTAAGCCCTCCCAAGAGATGGCCATCCAGCCTTAGGTTAGAAGCCTCCAGAGATAGAGGTCCCATTGGACTCCCAGGCAATCGATACCTCACTAGTTGAAAGGGTCCCCCAAAGGGCATCTAGACCAACCCCCTTTGGACAGGGAGAAAGCCCAAGCTCTCCCGAGAGATGACCATCCAGCTTAAGGTCAAAAAACTCCAGAGATGGCGGCTCCATTGGACTCCTAAGCAGTCCATATCTCACTAGAGTTGGAAGGGACCCCCAGAGGGTATCTAGTCCAACTCCCCTTGGACAGGCGGAAAGTCCAAGCCCTCCTGAGAGATGGACTCCCAGGGGGTCTAATCCTCACTAGACTTGGAAGGGACCCCGGAGGGCATCTAGTCCAACCCCCTTTGGACAGGCAGAAAATCAGCACCCTCCTGAGAGATGGCCATCCAGTCAACTCCAGAGAAGACAGCTCCATTGGACTCCCAGGGGGTCTATTCCTCACTAGAGTTGAAAGGGTCCCCCAGAGGGCATCTAGACGAGCCAGCCCCCTTTGGGCAGGCAGGAAATCACTATCAAAGCCCTCCTGAGAGATGGTCATCCAGCCTTAGTTCAGAAACCTCCAGAGATAGAGGTTCCATTGGACTCCCGGACAGTCGATACCTCACTAGAGGTGAAAGGGTCCCCCGGAGGGCATCTAGACCAACCCCCTTTGGACAGGTGGATAGTCCAAGCCCTCCTGAGAAATGACCGTCCAGCCTCCGTTCAGCAAACTCCAGAGAAGGAGGCTCCACTGGACTCCTATTCAATCTATATCTCACTAGAGCTGGAAGGGACCCCTCAGAGGGCAGCTAGACCAGCCCCCTTTAGGCCAAGCCCTCCTGAGAGATGGCCATCCAACCTCAGGTCAGTAAACTCCAGAGAAGGAGGCTCCATTGGACTCCCAGGTAGTCTATACCTCACTAGAGTTGAAAGGAAACCCCAGAGGGCATCTAGTCCAACCCTCTTTGGGCGGGCAGGAAATCACTATCAAAGCCCTCCTGACAGATGGCCATTCAGCCAGGGGGGTCTATACTTCACTTGAGTTAGAAGGGACCCCCAGAGGACATCTAGTCCAACCGTCTTTGTACATACTATCAAAGCCCTCCCGACAGATGGCCATTCAGCCTCAGTTCAAAAACCTACATTGGACTCCCAAGGGGTCTATACGTCACTCGGGTTGAAAGACGTATAGACCCCTTGGACAGGCAGAAAGGCAAAGCCCTCCTAAGAGATGGCCATGCAGCTTCCAGACAAAGAGGCTCCATTGGACCTCCAACCAGTCCATACTATATTATATTATTATTATATTATGTTTATATATATATATATATATATATATATATATATATATATATATGCATGCATATATGTATGTATGTATGTATGTATGTATGTATAGTGTGAGACTCTTATAAGGGGTTGGTTTTACTTCCAATGTATGTATATATGTATATGTATGTGTGTGTGTATATATATATATGCATGTATGTATGTATAGTAGATTCTTCTAAGGGGTTGGTTTTACTTCCAATTTGATATATGTATGTATGTATATGTATGTATGTGTGTGTGTGTGTGTGTATATATATATATATATATATATATATATATATATATGCATGTATGTATAGTAGACTCTTATAAGTGGTTGGTTTTACTTCCAATTTGATATATGTATGTATGTATATATATATGTGTGTATATATGTATATATGTATATGTGTATGTATATATATATATATATATATATATATATATATATGCATGCATGCATGTATGTATGTATAGTATGAGACGCTTATAAGGAGTTGGTTTTATTTCCAATTTGATATTTGTATGTATGTATGTGTATGTATGTGCGTGTGTGTGTGTGTATATATATATATATATATATGCATGTATGTATAGTAGACTCTTATAAGCGGTTGGTTTTACTTCCAATTTGATATATGTATGTATGTATATATATATGTGTGTATATATGTATATATGTATATATGTATATGTGTATGTATATATATATATATGCATGCATGTATGTATGTATAGTATGAGACTCTTATAAGGGGTTGGTTTTACTTCCAATTTGATACCAAGACTGAATTGCCATGCCATGAAAGGAAAGCATGTCACCAGCATGAAAAGTTTGCAAAGTTCTGCTCTGTAGGCTCCACAGTTGGACTGGATGGCCTTTTGGGGGGTCCCTGGTTCCTCCTCTGCCATCCCACTTCCCGATCTGTTCTTGAAGCGTCCCGGCTCCTCTCGCCCCCTTCGTCCTCAGCCGGCTTCAATGCCTGCAAAAGGGAGCCAACTCCATCCTGGCTTGTCTTTCTTCCAGCCGAGGTCTACGAACCCTGCCACAACCCTGGGGTCCCCGATCACGGGATGCAGACCCCCGAGAAGAGGGTCTTCCAGGCCGGGGCTTCGCTGCGCTTCTCCTGCGCCACCGGATACGTCCTTTTGGGCAGTGCCAGCCTCCGCTGTGTCCCGGGTCACCCTTCCCAATGGAGCGGGTCCCCGCCCATCTGCAAAGCCGGTGAGTCGTATTCAGATGGATCAATACATAGATCCTATCTGTCAATGGATTGAGTGATTGATCTTTCCTTTGTTGTCATTATTACTATTATTATTATTATTTGGATCCCAACAACGATGCATGTTGTTGTTCTTTCCCAGCTTCTTACGATGAGTTCTACACCAATCGCAACTTGGACGGTAAGAGAAATAAAAGGGGATTCTGGAGCTTGTAATCCTGAATAAGGGGGATTCTGGGACTTGTGATCCCAAATAAGGGGATTCTGGGGCTTGTAATCCCAAATAAAAAGGATTCTGGGGCTTGTAATCCCAAATAAGGGGGATTCTGGGGCTTGTGATCACAAATAATGGGAATCTGGGGCTTGTGATCCCAAATAAGGGGGATTCTGGGGCTTGTGATCCCAAATAAGGATATTCTGGGGTTTGTGATCCCAAATAAGGGGATTCTGGGGTTTTTGATCCCAAATAAGGGGGTTCTGGGGCTTGTGATCCCAAATAAGGGGGATTCTGGGCCTTGTGATCCCAAATAAGGGGATTCTGGGGCTTGTAATCCCAAATAAGGGGGATTCTGAGGCTTGTGATCCCAAATAAGGGGGATTCTGCGGCTTGTGATCCCAAATAGGGGGGATTCTGGGGTTTGTGATCCCAAATAAGGGGGATTCTGGGACTTGTGATCCCAAATAAGGGGGATTCTGGGGCTTGTGATCTCAAATAAAGGGGATTCTGGGGCTTGTGATCCCAAATAAGGGGATGCTGGAGCTTGTGATCCCAAATAAGGATATTCTGGGGTTTGTGATCCTAAATAAGGGGATTCCGGGGTTTTTGATCCCAAATAAGGGGGATTCTGGGGCTTGTGATCCCAAATAAGGGGGATTCTGGGCCTTGTGATCCCAAATAAGGGGGATGCTGGGGCTTGTAATCCCAAATAAGGGGATTCTGGGGCTTGTAATCCCAAATAAGGGGGATTCTGGGGCTTGTGATCCCAAATAAGGGGGATTCTGCGGCTTGTGATCCCAAATAAGGGGGATTCTGGGGTTTGTGATCCCAAATAAGGGGGATTCTGGGACTTGTGATCCCAAATAAGGGGGATTCTGGGACTTGTGATCCCAAATAAGGGGGATTCTGGGGCTTGTGATCTCAAATAAAGGGGATGCTGGGGCTTGTGATCCCAAATAAGGATATTCTGGGGTTTGTGATCCCAAATAAGGGGATTCTGGGGTTTTTGATCCCAAATAAGGGGGATTCTGGGGCTTGTGATCCCAAATAAGGGGGATTCTGGGGCTTGTGATCCCAAATAAGGGGGATGCTGGGGCTTGTAATCCCAAAGAAAGGGGATTCTAAGGCTTGTGATCCCAAATAAAGGGGATTTTGGGGCTTGTGATCCCAAATAAAGGGGATTCTGGGGCTTGTGATCTCAAATAAAGGGGATTCTGGGGCTTGCGATCCCAAATAAGGAGGAATTCTGGGGCTTGTGATCCCAAATAAAGGGGGATTCTGGGGCTTGTGATCCCAAATAAGGGGGATTCTGGGGCTTGTGATCCCAAATAAGGGGGATTCTGGGGCTTGTGATCCCAAATAAGGGGGATTCTGGGGCTTGTGATCCCAAATAAGGGGGATTCTGGGGCTTGTGATCCCAAATAAGGGGATTCTGGGGCTTGTGATCCCAAATAAGGGGATTCTGGGGTTTGTGATCCCAAATAAGGGGGATTCTTGGGCGTGTAATCCCAAATAAGGGGATTCTGGGGCTTGTAATCCCAAACTTTTGGTCCCATTTCTGACCCCGTGCTTTCTTTTCCCCGGTCCAGCCGTGGCCAAAGTGGCGCCGGCCGAGGACCCCCTCCACGGCACCAGTATGGCCTTTGCCATCTTCCTCCCCGTGGCTGCCGTGGCCCTCCTCTTGGGCGCCGTGTACCTCTTCATCTCCAGGTAAGGCTCCCTTGGCAAAAAGGGGGATCGGACGGGGCCTTTTTGGTGGTGACCCCCAATTGCGAGCCACAATTGGTCGGTTTTCCTCCACAGGCACCAAGGCAAGCCCTCTCTGTCCCTGCCGCGGTCGGAGTCGCCCCCCTACGACCACATTGCCGTGGATTCGGCCTTCGACAACCCCACCTACGAGACCGGAGTAAGTGCCAAACCCCTTCCCATATTAGGGAGGGACCCCCAAAGGGCATCTAGTCCACCCTCCCCATATTAAGGAAGGACCCTAGAGATGGAAGGACCCCCAAAGGCCATCTAGTCCACCCTTCCCATATTGAGGAAGGACCCTACAGATGGAAGGGACCTCAAAGGCCATCTAGTCCACCCTCCCCATATTGAGGAAGGGTCTTAGTGATGGAAGGGACCCCCAAAGGCCATCCAGTCCACCCTTCCCATATTAAGGAAGGGTCCTAGTGATGGAAGGGACCCCCAAAGGCCATCCAGTCCACCCTTCCCATATTAAGGAAGGACCCTAGCGAGGGAAGGGGCCCCCAAAGGCCATCCAGTCCACCCTTCCCGTATTAAGGAAGGACCCTAGCAATGGGGACCCCCAAAGGCCATCTAGTCCACCCTTCCCATATTAAGGAAGGACCCTAGAGGTGGAAGGGACCCCCAAAGGCCATCCAGTCCACCCTTCCCATATTAAGGAAGGACCCTAGAGGTGGAAGGGACCCCCAAAGGCCATCTAGTCCACCCTTCCCATATTAAGGAAGGACCCTAGAGGTGGAAGGGACCCCCAAAGGCCATCTAGTCCACCCTTCCCATATTAAGGAAGGACCCTAGAGGTGGAAGGGACCCCCAAAGGCCATCTAGTCCACCCTTCCCATATTAAGGAAGGACCCTAGAGGTGGAAGGGACCCCCAAAGGCCATCTAGTCCACCCTTCCCATATTAAGGAAGGACCCTAGAGGTGGAAGGGACCCCCAAAGGCCATCTAGTCCACCCTTCCCATATTAAGGAAGGACCCTAGAGGTGGAAGGGACCCCCAAAGGCCATCTAGTCCACCCTTCCCATATTAAGGAAGGACCCTAGAGGTGGAAGGGACCCCCAAAGGCCATCTAGTCCACCCTTCCCATATTAAGGAAGGACCCTAGAGGTGGAAGGGACCCCCAAAGGCCATCTAGTCCATCCTTCCCATATTAAGGAAGGACCCTAGAGGTGGAAGGGACCCCCAAAGGCCATCTAGTCCACCCTTCCCATATTAAGGAAGGACCCTAGAGGTGGAAGGGACCCCCAAAGGCCATCCAGCCCACCCTTCCCATATTAAGGAAGGACCCTAGAGGTGGAAGGGACCCCCAAAGGCCATCTAGTCCACCCTTCCCATATTAAGGAAGGACCCTAGAGGTGGAAGGGACCCCCAAAGGCCATCCAGCCCACCCTTCCCATATTAAGGAAGGACCCTAGAGGTGGAAGGGACCCCCAAAGGCCATCTAGTCCACCCTTCCCATATTAAGGAAGGACCCTAGAGGTGGAAGGGACCCCCAAAGGCCATCCAGCCCACCCTTCCCATATTAAGGAAGGACCCTAGAGGTGGAAGGGACCCCCAAAGGCCATCTAGTCCACCCTTCCCATATTAAGGAAGGACCCTAGAGGTGGAAGGGACCCCCAAAGGCCATCTAGTCCACCCTTCCCATATTAAGGAAGGACCCTAGAGGTGGAAGGGACCCCCAAAGGCCATCTAGTCCACCCTTCCCATATTAAGGAAGGACCCTAGAGGTGGAAGGGACCCCCAAAGGCCATCTAGTCCACCCTTCCCATATTAAGGAAGGACCCTAGAGGTGGAAGGGACCCCCAAAGGCCATCTAGTCCACCCTTCCCATATTAAGGAAGGACCCTAGCAATGGGGACCCCCAAAGGCCATCTAGTCCACCCTTCCCATATTAAGGAAGGACCCTAGAGGTGGAAGGGACCCCCAAAGGCCATCTAGTCCACCCTTCCCATATTAAGGAAGGACCCTAGAGGTGGAAGGGACCCCCAAAGGCCATCTAGTCCACCCTTCCCATATTAAGGAAGGACCCTAGCGATGGAAGGGACCCCCAAAGGCCATCCAGTCCACCCTTCCCGTATTAAGGAAGGACCCTAGCAATGGGTACCCCCAAAGGCCATCTAGTCCACCCTTCCCATATTAAGGAAGGACCCTAGAGGTGGAAGGGACCCCCAAAGGCCATCTAGTCCACCCTTCCCATATTAAGGAAGGACCCTAGAGGTGGAAGGGACCCCCAAAGGCCATCTAGTCCACCCTTCCCATATTAAGGAAGGACCCTAGAGGTGGAAGGGACCCCCAAAGGCCATCCAGTCCACCCTTCCCATATTAAGGAAGGACCCTAGAGGTGGAAGGGACCCCCAAAGGCCATCCAGTCCACCCTTCCCATATTAAGGAAGGACCCTAGAGGTGGAAGGGACCCCCAAAGGCCATCTAGTCCACCCTTCCCATATTAAGGAAGGACCCTAGAGGTGGAAGGGACCCCCAAAGGCCATCCAGTCCACCCTTCCCATATTAAGGAAGGACCCTAGAGGTGGAAGGGACCCCCAAAGGCCATCCAGTCCACCCTTCCCATATTAAGGAAGGACCCTAGAGGTGGAAGGGACCCCCAAAGGCCATCTAGTCCACCCTTCCCATATTAAGGAAGGACCCTAGAGATGGAAGGGACCCCCAAAGGCCATCTAGTCCACCCTTCCCATATTAAGGAAGGACCCTAGAGGTGGAAGGGACCCCCAAAGGCCATCTAGTCCACCCTTCCCATATTAAGGAAGGACCCTAGAGGTGGGACCCCCAAAGGCCATCTAGTCCACCCTTCCCATATTAAGGAAGGACCCTAGAGGTGGAAGGGACCCCCAAAGGCCATCTAGTCCACCCTTCCCATATTAAGGAAGGACCCTAGAGGTGGAAGGGACCCCCAAAGGCCATCTAGTCCACCCTTCCCATATTAAGGAAGGACCCTAGAGGTGGAAGGGACCCCCAAAGGCCATCCAGTCCACCCTTCCCATATTAAGGAAGGACCCTAGAGGTGGAAGGGACCCCCAAAGGCCATCTAGTCCACCCTTCCCATATTAAGGAAGGACCCTAGAGATGGAAGGGACCCCCAAAGGCCATCTAGTCCACCCTTCCCATATGGAGGAAGGACCCTAGTGATGGAAGGGACCCCCAAAGGCCATCCAGTCCACCCTTCCCATATTAAGGAAGGACCCTAGAGATGGAAGGGACCCCCAAAGGCCATCTAGTCCACCCTTCCCATATTAAGGAAGGACCCTAGAGGTGGAAGGGACCCCCAAAGGCCATCCAGTCCACCCTTCCCATATTAAGGAAGGACCCTAGAGATGGAAGGGACCCCCAAAGGCCATGTAGTCCACCCTCTCCATATTAGGGAAGGACCCTAGCGATGGAAGGGACCCCCAAAGGCCATCTAGTCCACCCTCTCCATATTAGGGAAGGGTCCTAGTGATGGAAGGGACCCCCGAAGGTCATCTAGTCCACCCTTCCCATATTAAGGAAGGACCCTAGTGATGGAAGGGACCCCCAAAGGCCATCCAGCCCCACCTAGGGAGTGGGGAGGGGGTTACGGTCCCCAAAAAGCACCCCGCCCAACCCTCTGCAGGCTTTTTTCTCTGCAGGACCTGCGGGAGTATGAAGTCTCCATTTAGGGCAGACTGGCCCTCGAAGGAGCCGGAAGGGAGACCTCCGGACCCCCAAACTGACCGACTGGCTGGACCATGGCAAAGCGGACTTGTACATAGCCCCCCACCCCACCCCTCCCGCCCTCAAGATCTGGAGCCAGAAGAGGACTCTCGAACCTGGGACTCGTCGTCGCCTTGCAATCCACTGCCCCCCCCCCCGAAAAAATGTGGGTCCCGAAACCCGTATTATGGAAGGCCCCCCCCTATAGTTACCCATTCAAACCGCCCGACGCCATGTTTTTTTTCCTTTTGTACATCAAGTTCAATTTAAGAGCCGTTAAATGGATGCAGAGCAGAGTGGAGGGTGAGTCCTGGCTCCCAGATTGGAAAAAGGGGGAAACGGGGCCATGGAAAGTCTTGGCTCGAGAAATCAATGGGGAAACTTCATCTCCCCGTCCCCTTTTTTTTAGAAAGACACTATAATTCTCTGTTTTAGTCCAGTCCAGCAAGACCTCCACTCATTTGAATCCCATCTCTCCAAAAGCTTTGCAAAATAGCACCATTTTTCTTCAAACCTTGGGGACCAACTCTGTTGGGAATTGTAGTTCAGCCCAAAATGTATATGGGTCTTGAAGGAACTACAACTCCCACCAGACCTGTAGTCAGGTCCCCAAGCGCTATGTTGACCGGGGCAGCTGGGAGTCCAAAATGTATGTGGCTCTTGAGGGAACTACAACTCCCAGCTGCCCTGGTCAACATAGTGTTTGGGGACCTGACTACAGGTCTGTTGGGATTTGTAGTTCAACCCAAAATGTACATGTGTCTTGAGAGAACTACAACTCCCACCTGCCCCGGTCAACATAGTGCTTGGGGACCTGACTACAGGTCTGTTGGGATTTGTAGTTCAACCCAAAATGTACATGTGTCTTGAGAGAACTACAACTCCCACCTGCCCTGGTCAACATAGTGCTTGGGTACCTGACTACAGGTCTGGTGGGAGTTGTAGTTCAACCCAAATGTATGTGGGTCTTGATAGAACTACAACTCTCAACTGCCCCGGTCAACATAGCATTTGGGGACTTGAGTACAGGTCTGGTGGGAGTTGTAGTTCAACCCAAAATATATGTGGCTCTTGTAGGAACTACAACTCCCAGCTGCCCTGGTCAACAAAGCGCTTGGAGACCTGACTACAGGTCTGGTGGGAGTTTTAGTTCAACTCAAAATGTACGTTGGTCTTGAGGGAACTACAACTCCCAGCTGCCCCGGTCAACATTGAGCTTGGCGACCTGACTACAGGTCTGGTGGGAATTGTAGTTCAACACAAAATGTATGTGGGTCTTAATGGAACTACAACTCCCAGCTGCCCCGGTCAACATTGAGCTTGGGGACCTGACTACAGGTCTGGTGGGAGTTGTAGTTCAACCCAAAATACACATGGGTCTTGAGGGAACTACAGCTCCCAGCTGCCCCTATCAACATAGCCCTTGGGGACCTGACTACAGGTCTGGTGGGAATTGTAGTTCAACACAAAATGTATGTGGGTTTTAATGGAACTACAACTCCCAGCTGCCCTGGTCAACATTGAGCTTGGGGACCTGACTACAGGTCTGTTGGGATTTGTAGTTCAACCCAAAATGTACATGTGTCTTGAGAGAACTACAACTCCCACCTGCCCCGGTCAACATAGTGCTTGGGGACCTGACTACAGGTCTGTTGGGATTTGTAGTTCAACCCAAAATGTACATGTGTCTTGAGAGAACTACAACTCCCACCTGCCCTGGTCAACATAGTGCTTGGGAACCTGACTACAGGTCTGGTGGGAGTTGTAGTCCAACCAAAAATGTACGTGGCTCTTGAGGGAACAACAACTCCCAGCGCTGGGATCTCCAGCTGTCGTGGGAACTTCAACTCCCAGGGGAGGAATGATGGGTGTTGCAGTCCACCAATCCTCAGGATCCGTTGAATGCAAATTGATCCTTCCCAAACGGCGGAATCGATGCGGCGGAAGGCGAAAGGAGAAGCCGGGACCTTTTAAGAAGCCATTGTGACGCAAGAAGCCCCTTCCTCGGAGGCGTCCCCTTGGCTCCCTTCTCTATGAGAAGCGGGGCTTGCTTTTTTGGGGAGGGGTCCTCAATGTCTCCTTCTTGGGGGGGGGGCTTTTTAAACCTGTAGAGTTATGTAACATAGTGTTTTCGAGGAATTCGAATCCGGGACCCGTTCGAAGCGGCAAGGGTTGGGGTGGGAGCCGGCCTTTTGGATCGTTTCATGAATAAAGCAGTGTTTTAGAAGACCCCCCTCGCCTGTGGTTCTTTCCCTTCGCCGCGAGGCTGAGATGCTGTGACTCCTGAAGGTCGCCCAAGGGTCGCCCCAAAGTGGGGAGACCTCCCATCTTCCACTTCTTTCTGATCTGCAGAATGGGATTTGTTGTACTGCTCTACACGGCAGGGTTGGCGCGTCTGTCCCAGGAGTTCCTCCTCCACCTGGAATACCAATGGGTTTGAAAACAAAGGACTGCATCATATTGATTTATTATTACATCATAGGGTTGGTGTTGGTTGGCCCTGACCTGTAGGAAGATCAGAAAAATTGTTATTGCTGCTACTATTATATTCTAATATTTTATTTATATTGTTTTATTATTCTATATAATTATATTATATAATATTTCATATTATCTTATTGTTTACCTAAATAATTATATAATGTTTTATATTAATGTATTATTATCCTGTGGAAATATACATAATATTATTATTCTATATAATTATATTTGATTATCCTAAATAATTATATTATATTTAATATTAATTTATTTTTTTCCTATGGAAATATACATTATATTATTATTCTATATAATTATATTATTTTTATATTATTTTATGGTTATCCTAAATAATTATATAATATTTTATATTATTTTATTGATATCCTACTTAATTATATAACATTTTATATTAATTTATTATTATTCAATGGGATTATATTTTATATTATTATTCTATATAATTATATTATTTTTATATTATTTTATTGTTATCCTAAATAATTATATAACATTTTATATTAATTTATTATTATTCTATGGGATTATATTTTATATTATTTTTCTATATAATTATATTTTATATTATTTTATTGATATCCTACTTAATTATATAACATTTTATATTAATTTATTATTATTCAATGGGATTATATTTTATATTATTATTCTATATAATTATATTATTTTTATATTATTTTATTGTTATCCTAAATAATTATATAACATTTTATATTAATTTATTATTATTCAATGGGATTATATTTTATATTATTATTCTATATAATTATATTATTTTTATATTATTTTATTGTTATCCTAAATAATTATATAACATTTTATATTAATTTATTATTATTCTATGGGATTATATTTTATATTATTATTCTATATAATTATATTATTTTTATATTATTTTATTGTTATCCTATATAATTATATAACATTTTATATTAATTTATTATTACTCTATGGGATTATATTTTATATTATTATTCTATATAATTATATTATTTTTATATTATTTTATTGTTATCCTAAATAATTATATAACATTTTATATTAATTTATTATTATTCTATGGGATTATATTTTATATTATTGTTCTATATAATTACATTATATATTTTATATTATTTTATTGTTATCCTAAATAATTGCTACATATTAATTTATTCTATATAATTATATGATATAGTTTATATTATTTTATTATTATTCAAAATGATATATTTTTATTAATTTATTATTATTCATATAATTATATTATATATTAATTTATTTTTATTCTATATTATTCCATTTTATTATTAATCTGTATAATTACATTATATTACGTATTAATTTACATGTTATATTATATATTACTTTATTATTATTCTATGTAATTATATTACATAATTCTTTTTACAATTTACTATAATAATTATATTATTTTATTTTTATTTTTTATTATTATTTTATTATTCTATATGATTATATAATATTTTGGCAATTTAGCATTAATGCTATTACTATTATTACATTATATTACGTATTAATTTACATGTTATATTATATATTACTTTATTATTATTCTATATAATTATATTACATAATTTATTTTACAATTTACTATTATTCATTTATTATATTATTATTTTATTTTTATTATTATTTTATTATTGTATATATAATTTATTATATATATTATATATATATATATATATATATTATATTTTATTATTGTATATATTATTCTATTATTTTATATCATTATTAGTGTTTATTACTATATAGATCTCGCAGAGGTGTGAACAGAACCGGAAGCATCCATCGCGAACACAATTGCCGTTCCCCTCGACCCATTAGCCCGCTCAGTTATATTTTTTTTCCTGCGCGTGCGCTGTCTGCGCCCCGGCGGGGGAGCTTTCTGCGCACGCGCGAACGTCAAAGAAGCCCATTCTTTGCGAGGGGAGGGGAAGAAGAAACAGTCCAGCTGCGCGCGTGCGCACTAGCAACGCGCGGAGGGGTAGAACGCGCATGCGCAGAAGGGACCCTGAAAGGGGAGAGTGGGGAAAGGGCGGGAAACTACATTTGTACACACACACACACACACACATATATATATTCATATTTTACATATATTAAAGGAAGAATAAAGAGATAAAAACTAGATATAGACCTCATATTATTAAATACAGATGTGTATATATTTGTTGTTCATTCGTTCAGTCGTATTTTAATAAAATAGCATGTAATTAAAAATTAATATGTATTGTAATTATTTAGAATCATAATAAATATATAATATTATATAATTATTTGGAATAATAAAATAAAATATATGACCTCATAGACCAATCCACGCCAGAGCTCCCTGTTGGCCGTCACCACCCCCAGCTCCTTCAAGTATATTGTATATTGTATATACACACAAACAGTATATGCATATATACATACATATATACTAGATAGTATACACATATAGTACACATAGTATACACACATATAGTAACACACATGTATATACACACACATTTAGTAAGCACACAGTACACAAACATACACACATATAGTACATATAGTATACACATATAATATACAAATATATAATATGCACACATATAGTGTAAACATATATAGTATGCATACATATGCACATATATACAATATACTATACACATATAGTATAAAAACATATATAGTACACCTATATAGTACACACACATAGTATAAGCACATATAGTATACACATATGTACAATATAGTATACGCATATAGCATCCACACATACATACATTCGGCTAATCTGTGGCAATTCGAATATTGATGACTAAGGACAGGAAACATGGACAACGAATTCTGGATTGTGATTTCAACTCGAGCTATATGGGATTATTATTGGTGGCCCAATAATTTGTTATTGTATGTGTATATGTTTTTAAATCGTAGATTGTTTTAACTGCTGTAAACCGCAATGAGTCGCCGTTCCAGGCTGAGATATTAGCGGTATACAAGTGTACCAAATAAATAAATAATAATAGTACATACACATGTAGTATAAACATATATAATATACACATATATACGATAGAGAAGACAATTATGCTGGGGAAAGTGGAAGGCAAAAGGAAGAGGGGCCGACCAAGGGCAAGATGGATGGATGGCATCCTTGAAGTGACTGGACTGACCTTGAGGGAGCTGGGGGTGGTAACGGCCGACAGGGAGCTCTGGCGTGGGCTGGTCCATGAGGTCACGAAGAGTCGGAGACGACTGAACGAATGAACAACATACACATGTAGTATCCACACATACATAGTACACACACATATAGTGTAAACATATATACTATACACACATATGCACATATATACAATATAGTATACGCATATAGTATACACACATATATAGTACATACATATAGTACACACACATAGTATAAGCATATATAGTATACACATATGTACAATATAGTATACGCATATAGTATACACACATATATACAATATAGTATACACATGTAGTATCCACACATACATAGTACACACACATATAGTATAAACATATATAATATACACATATATACGATATAGTATACACATGTAGTATCCACACATACATAGTACACACACATATAGTATAAACATATATAATATATACATATATACGATATAGTATACACATGTAGTATCCACACATACATAGTACACACACATATAGTATAAACATATATAATATACACATATATATGATACAGTATACACATATAGTACACATAGTATACACAAATATAGTACGCACACATATGTATACACAGTACACGCACATATATAGTACATATAGTATCCACACATATATAGTACACACATATAGCACACACATATAGTATAAACATATATAGTATAAACACATATAGTATACACATATAGTATATATTTATTTGTTTATTACATTTCTACTCCCCTTTCTCACTCTGGAGGGGACTCAAAGCACATATAGTATGTACACATATAGTACACATACATATAGTATATACACATATAGTATATTATTATTATAGTATATTATTATATATAGTATACACATAGTATACAGATATAGCATACATATATATTGTGTACACACATCTATACATATCAATGTATAGAAATGTGTGTGTTTTTGCATATATATATACGTCTATCTCTAGATAAATAGATTAGATAGATTAGATAGATTGATAGATAGATTAGATAGATTAGATTAGATAGATAGATAGATAGATAGATAGATAGATTAGATAGATAGATAGATTAGATAGATAGATTAGATAGATAGATTAGATAGATAGATTAGATAGATAGATTAGATAGATAGATTAGATAGATAGATTAGATAGATAGATTAGATAGATAGATTAGATAGATTAGATAGATTAGATAGATAGATTAGATAGATAGATTAGATAGATAGATTAGATAGATAGATAGATAGATTAGATAGGAAGATAGACACACACACGCAGAAAAATGCTTATTTCAAAGATGTCAAATGAGCGAGCGGGCGACAGCGCATGCGTCGAAAAAAGCGGGCGGCCCTGCGCCTGCGCAGAGAGGGAGGCCAGGCGGCTCGAGCGCAAAGAAGGGGCGGGGCGGGGATGAGAAGAAGAAGAAAGAGAGGCGGGGCGGAAAGGGAGGAAACGGCGCATGCGCTGTTTCCTCTCGCAGCCCTCCCTCCTTTCCCCGTCACAACGAACGAAGCGGGTGGCTTGGGCTGTCGGCGCCTGCGCGGTGGCCGCCCTGTGCTGCGCGCATGCGCTGTGTCGGGAGGGCGGTGTGCGCCTGCGCGGCGAGGGCTGTGACGGCGGCGGCGGGGCCCTGTGTGTGAGGGGGAGGCGACGGCGGTGAAGAGTGGAGAGTGATCCCCTCAGGCCCAGCGGGAGAGGAGGAGGAGAAGGAGGAGAAAGAGGGAGCCCGGGCGTCGCCGCCCCCTGTCATGGCCGGGACGAGGCCTAGTCGGCGGGCGGAGAAGGAGGCGAAGGCGGCGAAGGAGGAGGAGGCGTCGCCCCTCAGCTAGGCCTCGGATGTGGGAGAGGATGGAGGCCAAGACGGTCGTCTACGACCTCGACACTTCGGGGGGCCTCATGGAGGTGGGTCAGTCAGGGAGGGAGGCAGGGAGGGAGTGAGTGAGTGAGTGAGGGGACCCTCATCCTTTCCCCCTTCTCCCTTCCCTCTCCACCTCCCCTCACCCTCTCTGTCTCTCCTTCCCTCAGCAAATCCAGGCCCTCCTGGCGCCTCCCCGCAGCGACGACGCCGCCTTGCTCGGGACCGAGAAGAGGAGCCGCAGGACAGAGCGAGGAGGCGGAGGGGGGGAGCCGCACCACCACCACCCCCAGCACCACCACCACCAGCAGCATCACCACCACCACCCCCAGCACCACCACTCCTCCTCCTCGGCCGCCTCCGCCGCCGCCTCGGCCCAGAGGAGGAGCGGGAGGGCCACCAACCACGACAGCTGCGACAGCTGCAAGGAAGGCGGGGACCTGCTCTGCTGCGACCACTGCCCCGCCGCCTTCCACCTCCAGTGCTGGTCAGTCCCTCCCTCCTCAACCCTCCCTCAAGATGATTATTGTGTTTATTTACACGCCTCAAAGGGGAACCCCCCCCTTCCCTCTCCTCTTTCTCCCTTCCCCTCTCTCCCTCTTCTCCCCTTCCTTTTAATATTATTGTATTTGTTTACACACCTCAAAGGGGACCCCCCTTCCCACTCCCTCCATCTATCCCTCCTTCTCTCCTCTTTCTCCCTTCCCACTTTCCTCTCTTCCAAGCTCCCCCCCCCTCAAGATTATTATTGTATTTAGTTACCTCAAAGGGGACCCCCCTTCCCACTCCTTCTCTTCATTCCCCTCTCCTCTCTTACCCTTCCCAATCCCTCCCTCCCTCTCCTCTCTTCCAAGCTCCCTCTCTCCCTCTTCCCCCCTTCCCCTCAATATTATTATTGTGTTTATTTACACACCACAAAGGGGACCCCCCTTCCCTCTAATTCTCTTCCTCCATTCCCTTCTCTCTTCCAAGCTCCCTTCCCCCCCTCCCTCAAGATTATTATTGTGTTTATTTGCATACCTCAAAGGGGAACCCCCCCCCTTTCCAATCCCTCCCTCTCCTCATCTTCCTCCATTCCCCTCTCCTCTCTTCCAAGCTCCATTCCCCTCTCCTCTCCCTCTTCTCCCCTTCCTTCCAATATTATTGTTTATTTACACACCTCAAAGGGGAACCCCCCTTCCCACTCCCTGCCTCTCCTCTCTTCCAAGCTCCATTCCCCCCTCTCTCCCTCTTCCTACTATCCTTCTCTTCATTCCCCTCTCCTCTCTTCCAAGCTCCATTGTGCCCCTCTCCCCCCTCTTCCTACTAACCCTTCAATAATTATTATTATAATTATAATTATATTATATTTGTTTATACTTTATCAACTCAAAGGGGAACCCCTTCTCACTCCCTTCATCCATCCATCCATCCCTCTCCTTCTCTTTTCTTTCACCCTTCCCCCTCTCCTCTCTTCCAAGCTCCATTTCACCCATCTCTCCCTCTTCTCCCCTTCCAAGATTATTATTGTGTTTATTTACACAACTCAAAAGAGATCCCCATCCCACTCCATCCATCTCTCTCCTCTTCTCTTCCAAGCTCCATTCTCCCTCTTCCTCCATTCCCCTCTCCTCTCTTCCAAGCTCCATTTTGCCCCTCTCTCCCTCTTCTCCCCTTCCTTCCAATATTATTATTGTGTTTATTTACACACCTCAAAGGGGACCCCCCCTTCCCACTCCATCCACCCCTCTCCTCTTCTCTTCCTCCATTCCCTCTCTCCTCTCTTCCAAGCTTCATTGTGCCCCTCTCCCTCGGGATTATTATTGTATTTATTTACATACCTCAAAGGGGATCCCCCTTCCCTCTCCTTCTCTTCCTCCATTCCCTTCTCTCTTCCAAACTCCATTTTGCCCCTCTCTCCCTCTTCCCCTCAATATTATTATTGTGTTTATTTACACACCTCAAAGGGGACCCCTCTTCCCACTCCCTTCCTCCCTCGCCTTCTCTTCTCTTCCTCCATTCCCCTTCTCTTCCAAGCTCCATTCCCCCCCCTCTTCTCCCCTTCCCCTCAATATTATTATTGTGTTTATTTATACACCTCAAAGGGGACCCCCTTCCCACTCCTCTTCTCTTCCAAGCTCCATTCTCCCTCTTCCTCCATTCCCCTCTCCTCTCTTCCAAGCTCCATTTTGCCCCTCTCTCCCTCTTCTCCCCTTCCTTCCAATATTATTATTGTGTTTATTTACACACCTCAAAGGGGACCCCCCCTTCCCACTCCATCCACCCCTCTCCTCTTCTCTTCCTCCATTCCCTGCTCTCTTTCAAGTTCCGTTTTTGCCCCTCTCTCCCTCTTCCCCCCTTCCCCTCAATATTCTTATTGTATTTATTTACACACCTCAAAGGGGACCCCCATCCCACTCCATCCATCTCTCTCTCTCCTTCTCTTTTCTTCCTCCCTTCCCTCTCCTCTCTTCCAAGCTCCATTTTGCCCCTCCCTCTTCCTCCCCCTGATTTTTATTGTATTTATATACACACCTCAAAGGGGACCCCCCTTCCCTCTCCTCTCTTCCAAGCTCCCTTCCCCCCCCCTCTCTCCCTCTTCCTCCCTTCAGTATTATTATTATTATTATTATTATTGTATTTATTTATACACCTCAAAGGGGACCCCCTTCCCACTCCCTCCCTCTATCTTTCTCCTTCTCTTTCTCCATTCCTCCTCTCCTCTCTTCCAAGCTCCATTTTGCCCCTCTCCCCCACTTCCTACTTTCCCTTCAATCTTTTATTATTATTATTATTATTATTATTATTATTATTATTGTTGTATTTGTTTACACACTTTATCAACTCAAAGGGGATCCCTTCCCACTCCCTCCATCCATCTCCTTCTCTTCCTCCCTTCCCCCTCTCCTCTCTTCCAAGTTCCACTTCACCCATCTCTCCCTCTTCCCTTCAGTATTATTATTGTGTTTATTTACACACCTCAAAGGGGTCCCCCCCTTCCCTCTCCCCCATCCCTCTCCTTTCCACCCTTCCTCTTCTCCTTCTCTCTTCTCTCCCAAACACCTTTTCACCCAGATCCCCCTCATCCTACCTTCCTTTCCCTTCCCTTCTTTTCTCTTTGTCCCTTCCCCCTTTCCACTCTTCCAAGCTCCATTTCCCCCCTCTCTTCCTCTTCCCCGCTTCCCTTCAATATTATTATTGTGTTTATTTATACACCTCAAAGTGGACCCCCCTTCCCACTCCCTCCATCCCTCTCCTTCTCTTCTCTTCCTCCATTCCCCCTCTCCATTCTTCCAGGATCCATTTCACCCCTCTTCCTCTCTTCCCTTCAATACTATTATTAGTAGTAGTAGTATGTTTGTTTACACACCACTTTATCAACTGAAAGGGGACCCCCCCCCCGCCCTTCCCATTCGCTTCATCCATCCATTCTTTTCCTCCATTTCCCCTATTCTCTCCCCAACACCTTTTCACCCAGATCCTACCTTCCCTTCCCTTATCCCTCCTTTCTCTTCCCTTCCCTTCCTCCATTCCCCCTCTCCACTCTTCCAAGATCCACTTCACCCAAGTCCCTTTGGGGAGATGATGGCAGGATATAACAATATACTTGTTATTATTCTTGTTATCATCGCTCCCTCTTCCTACCCTTCCTTCACCCTTTCCTTTCTCTTCTCTTCTTTTCACTTTTTCCGCTCTTCCAAGCTCAATTTTGCCCATCTTCCCCTCTTCCTTCCTTCCCTCCCTTCATCCATCCTTCAATCCACCCCCTTCCTTTCTCTTCTTTTCTTCCTCCGTTCCCTCCCTCCTCTTCTCTTTCATCCTACCTTTCCTTCCCCTCTCCTTTCCCATCCTTCTTTTCCTTTCCCTTCTTTTCCTCCATTCCCCCTCTCCTCTTTTCCAAACTCTGTTTTACCCATCTCCCTCTTCCTACCTTCCCTTCTCTTCATTCCTCCTCCTCATTCTTCCAAGCTCTATTTCGCTCAAGTCCCTTTGGGGACATGATGGCAGGATAGAAGAATATAGCTGTTGTTATTATTATCTCTCCCTCTTCCTACCCTCTCTTCACCTCCTCCTCTCCCTTCTTTTCACTTCCTCCGTTTCCTACCTTCTCTTCATCCATCCATGCATCCATCCTTTCCCTTCTCTTCTTTTCCTCCCTTCCCCCTCTCCTCCTCTCTTCACTCCCCAATGCCTTTACACCCATGTCCCCTCATCCTACCTTCCCTTTATCGCTCCTCTCCCTTCCTTTCATCTCTTCCTTTTTCATCCCTTCCCTTCTTTTCTCTTCCTCCACCCCCCTCTCCACTTTTCTCAGCTCCATTTGTCCATCTCCCCCTCTTCCTACCTTCCCTTCATCCATCCATCCTTTCCCTTCTCTTCTTTTCCTCCTTTCCCACTCCTCTCTTCTCTCCCCAACACCTTTTCAACACCTTTTCCCCTCTTCCTATCTTCACTTCCCTTCCCCCTCCTTTGCCTTCCCTTCCCTTCTCTTCCTCCATTCCCTCCTCCTCTCTTTTAAGCTCAATTTCAACTATGTCTCCCTCTTCCTGCCTTCCCTCCATCATCATCATCATCACCATTATTATTGACACAAAAGCACAGTATGTCACAGCAACCGAGATCTATATGGTGGATTTCGTATCACAAAATCACAAGTCAAACACTTCCCAAGCGCCTAGGACTGTGTGAATGTATATTATTATTATTATTATTATTATTATTATTATTATTATTATTACTTCACTTTATCAACTCAAAGGGTACCCCCCTTCCTGTTTCCTCCATCCCTTTCTCTTCTCTTCCTCCTTTCCCTCTCCTCATCTTCTTTTCCCAACTACATTTCATCCATGTCCCCTTCTTCTTCCCTTCACCCTCCTTTCCTTCCTCTTCCTCCATTCCCCCCTCTCTTCTTGCCCTCTATCTACCTTCCCTTCACCCCCTTCCTTCCCTTATCCCTCCAGCCATCCATCCGTCCTTCCCTTTCCCTTCTCTTCTCTCCCCAACATCCTACTTCCTTTCCCCTCTTTTCCCTTTTTCCCTTCTCTTCCTTTCTCATCCCTTTCTTTCTCTTCCCTTCTTTTCTCTTGCTCCATTCCCCCCTCTTCTTTTTCAAGCTCCACTTTGCCTCTATTATTATTATTATTATTATTATACACTTATATTTATTTAGATTCCCATTCCCGTCATCCATCAGTCCTTCCCCATCCCTTCTTTTCTTTTCTCCCTTCTCCTCTCTTCTCTCCCCCGCGTCTTACCTTCCGTTACCCCTCCATACTTTTCATTCCCTTCTTTTATCTTCCTCTACCCCCCTCTCTTCCAAACTCCATTTTGCCTGTCTCACCCTCTTCCTGCCTTCCCTTCACCCCCTTCCCTTCGTCTATTAATCCTTCCCTTTCCCCTCTCTTCTCTCCCCAAAGCCATTTCACCCATCGTCTTCCCTTCCCCCTCCTTTCCCTTCCTTTCTTTCCCTTCCTTTCTCTTCATCCATTCCCCTTCCTCTCTTCCAAGTTCCATTTCACCTATCTCCCCCTTTCTGCCTTCCCTTCTTCATCATTATCATCATCATTATAATTATTTATACCACACTTTATCAACTCAAGGGGGACCCCCGTCTCTTTGCATTCCCTTCATCCATCCATCCTTACCATTCTGTTCTCTTCTTTTACTCCCTTTCCCCTCTCTTCTCTCCCCAAAGCCATTGCACCCATGCCCCCCTCATCCTTACCTCCCATTCCCTTCTTTTTCTTTCTCATACTTTCCATTCCCTTCTTATTCTTTCTCATACCTTCCATTCCCTTCTTTTTCATTCTCATCCCTTCCTTTCCCTTCTTTTCTCTTCCTCCATTCCCTCTCTCTTCCAAGCTCCATTTCAACTATCTGTTCTTCCTCTCCTCTCCTCCTCTCTTCTCTCCCCAAAAACATTGCACCCATGTCCCCCTCGTCCTACCTTCCCTTCATCCCCTTCCCTATTCTTCCTCCTCCTCTCACTTCATTCTTCTCCTTCTCTTCCTCCCTTCTTCTTTTATTTCCTTCTCTCAACATGGCTTCAGTTTATTCCCAGTGCCATTTTGGCCCTCTCTTCCTCTCCCACTCCTTTGTTTCCTGCCTCTCTTCCCCTCTGGGTCTGGCTCCATTGTTCCTTGCGCCAACTTTGTTGCCAGCCTTCACCTCTCTTCTCTCCCAGGTAGGAGCTTGGGATTGTTGACTTAGGCCTCTTCTTTATGGAAAAGGGGGCAAAGGGCCCTCAAAGGGAGCTGGCCTCCTCAGTCAGACTTTCTCCAGGGCTGTGTCAACAGAACCCCAAACACCAGGGGATGGAGATGATAATGATGATAATATTTTTATTTGTCGTGTCAGGGCAACCAGTCAATTGTATTACATTTCTAACAGAACAAAACAAATAGACAAAACACAAAATTTGCAAGTTTGGTAGTTGATTAAATGTCCTTTGACCAGTATCTGGCCACTTGGAGTGCTTCTGGTGTTGCCGCAAGAAGGTCCTCCATTGTGCATGTGGCAGGGCTCAGGTTGCATTGCAGCAGGTGGTCAGTGGTTTGCTCTTCTCCACACTCGCATGTTGTGGATTCCACTTTGTGGCCCCATTTCTGAAGGTTGGCTCTGCATCTCGTGGTGCCAGAGCGCAGTCTGTTCAGCGCCTTCCAAGTTGCCCAGTTTTCTGTGTGCCCAGGGGGAGTCTCTCATTTGGTATCAGCTCATGGTTTGAACCTGCCACTTTTGGACTCTTGCTTGCTGAGGTGTTCCAGCGAGTGTCTCTGTAGATCTTAGAAAACTATTTCTTGATTTAAGTCGTTGATGTTCATGACCCTCTGGTCACACTCTTGGGAGGTCATTGGGGGTATTGGTGTGTTTTTTTCCTCAGCCTTGAGGTTAGCTCTGCATCTCGTGGTGCCAGAGCGCAGTCTGTTCAGCGCCTTCCAAGTCGCCCCGTCTTCTGTGTGCCCAGGGGGGAGTCTCTCATTTGGTATCGGTTCTGGGTTTGAACCTGCCACTTTTGGACTCTCGCTTGCTGAGGTGTTCCAGCAAGTGTCTCTGTATATCTTAGAAAACTATTTCTTGATTTAAGTCGTTGACGTTGATGATAATAATACATGTATTACTCACCTCTGAGTCTGTTCAGCGCCTTCCAAGTTGCCCAGTCTTCTGTGTGCCCAGGGGGGAGTCTCTCATCTGGTATCAGTTCTGGGTTTGAGCCTGCCACTTTTGGACTCTCGCTTGCTGAGGTGTTCCAGCGAGTGTCTCTGTAGATCTTAGAAAACTATTTCTTGATTTAAGTCATTGACGTTGATGATAATAATAGTAATAATACATGTATTACTCACCTCTCCTTGCGGCTTGACCCTCTGGTCACACTATTGGGGTATTTTTGTGTTTTCTTCCTCGGCCTAAGTTCGTTGGGGGAGTTGGTTGCGTCCAAAAAAGCTTTCCTCACATTGTTGGGAAAAGAGAGGCAAATATTGAACGTGGCAAATATTTTCCAAGTTGCTGACCGTGTCCAGGCCAGAGGCTTCTGGAAAGAGTGTGGCTTGGTTTCCCCGCTGGATAGAAACACATCCCCGGCCTTGAAACAGAGGCCTTTGTGGAGTATGCAGGAGCGTTCTGGGGTTGTGTGTTGTGTTTCTGTGTCCCAAACCCTTGGCCAAATCTGTCTGTCGCACACATCCGTTTCCG
>NW_026844589.1:1067073-1147073 GCF_025583915.1 Anolis sagrei ordinatus | reverse complement strand
TGATTCTAACGTGTTGGGGATGTTTGGGGTGTCATCTGTGTGTAGGACAGTGATTCTCAACCTTCTGAATGCCGTGACCGCTTACTACAATTCCTCATGTTGTGGTGACCCCCAACCATAAAATTATTTTCATACCTACTTCATAACTGTAATGCTGCTACTGTTATGAATCGTAATGTGGGCTTGGGGGTGGAGTTGATGTTGTCATTTGGGAGTTGTAGTTGCTGGGATTTATAGTTAACCTATAATCAAAGAGCATTCTGAACTCCACCAACAATGGAATTGAACCAAACTTGGCACACAGAACTCCCATGACCAACAGAAATTACTGAAAGGATTTGGTGTGCATTGACCTTGAGTTTTGGAGTTGTAGTTCACCTACAAACTTGGCACACAGAATTCCCGCAGAAAATATCAGAAGGGTTTGGTGGGCATTGACCTTGAGTTTTGGAGTTGTAGTTCACCTACATCCAGAGAACACTGCAGACTCAAACAATTATGGATCTGGACCAAACTTGACACAGATACTCAATATGCCCAAATGTGAACACTGGTGGAGTTTGGGGAAAATAGACCTTGACATTTGGATGTTGTGGTTGCTGGGATTTCTAGTTCACCTACAATCAAAGAACCTTCTATACCCCACCAATGACAGAATTGGGTGAAACTTCCCAAACAGAACACCCATGACCAACAGAAAATATTGCGCTTTCTGATGGTCTTTGGCGACCCCTCTGACACCCCCTCGCGACCCCCCCAGGGGTCCTGACCCCCAGGTTGAGAAACATTGGTGTAGGAAGCCGCTCTGAACACTCACCCAGGCGGGAGGAGGAAATGCGTTAAAGCAGAAGTGTATTTCCGTTGAACCGGTGACCTCCGTGGTTGTGACTTCCTCCGCTGTTTTGTTCCCGCTGTTGGGATTTCAGACATGCACTCTGCCATGTTGGGCATTAAGCGCATGCGTGCTCTCTCTCTCTCTCTCTGCCGCCTTCTCCGCCTGGAAAATATTTCCAAAGCATTCTCCAGTCTCTGGAGGCACACCCTTCCTACAGGCTATGGTAGAGAGTGACGGCTTGGTGCTTGCCGGGAGGGAATTCTTCTCCGCGGCCAGACGGATGCACCTCTTGATTCCGTTCATTGGGGTCTCCTTTTATGTTGCAGGGCTCAACGGCCTCTTGGTCACGTCTTTCTGAAAGGGCTGCATGTCTGTCTGTAAAGGCTGAGGTGCTTTCTAGCAATCTAGAGGGATGCTGTGACCATGTTTGATGGGAAGCCTAGCAAAGGGTTGGACCTGGATGGACTAAGAAGGACAAAGAAAGCCAAGGCAAAGTAGGAGCAAAGTCCCACCTTGTCAGAGTTCAAGGGAGTCATGCAGAGGGAGAGAACAGGCTGAAGGGACTAGACCTGTGTGACAAAAACATCAAGAGTCAGTCACCGCAGGAGGACTTGCCCGGTTCCTTCTCAGGATTTTCAGACACACACACATTCATCCTTTCAGCTGGGAGTTCATTTTGGGGCAGCCTTTTATTGGAGGAGAGTGGGCGTCTGGGCTGCCTTGGCCACCCAGCATGAAGGGCATTTGTGTCCATAATGGAGGACTGTTAGGCTAGGGCAGTGATGGGCAACCTTTTGAGCTTGGTGTGTGTCAAAATTTGCCAAAAACCTGGGCATAACTTGGGAGGGGTGTCAACTTAGAGAAAAAAACCCCATAATTTTGCAATACTTATAGTTTAAACTAGCTGTCCCCTGCCAGGCATTGCTGTGGCCCAGTCTGTTGATCTGGAAAATAAAGTAATGAGAAAGTATTGGTTTCTAATATATGTAATTTCGTTATGCTTGTGAGTAAACAGTATTTCTTGGTCTTTCTTTGTCAGTGTTGATGTGGAGAGTGTCTGGTTTGCCTACTCTGGAATATGCAACATATCATAGTCCTTCTTCAGGGGTCCCTTTCACATCTATGACACTATATCTCTCTGTGTGTAAATCATATATATCTACCTATATCTATGGCTGGATGGCTCTTTGTCAGGAGGGCTTTGATTACGTTTTCCTGCCCTGGTGAGGGAGTTGGACTGGATGGCCTTGAGTATTTTCTGTTGGCCATGGGGGTTCTGTGTGGGAGGCTTGCCCCGATTCTGTCGTTGGTGGGTTTCAGAATGCTTTTTGATTGTAGGTGAACTGTGAAATCCCAGTGACTACAACTCCCAAATGTCAAGGTCTATTTCCCCCAAACTCCATCTGTGTTCATATTTGGGTGTATTGAGTGCTTGTGCCAAGTTTCGTCCAGACCCATCATTGTTTGAGTCCACAGTGCTCTCTGGATGTAGGTGAACTACAACTCCCAAACTCAAGGTCAACGCCCACCAAACCCTTCCAGTATTTTCTGCTGGTCATGGGAGTTCTGTGCGCCAAGTTGGTTCAATTCCATCGTTGATTGAGTTCAGAATGCTCTTTGATTGTAGGTGAACTATAAATCCCAGCAACTACAACTCCCAAATGACAAAATCATAATTTTTTGAGTGATGGTCACTCCTTGTGTTGTGAGACGTTTTGTTGCTAAATTTGGTGTGGTTTCGTTCATTGGTTCTTTTGTTTTTAAGGTACTCATTATGCACAGAGCATTTTTATATATATATATATATAGATAGATAGATAAGAAAAATGTATATTCCATGCTGAGTTATGGAGTGAACAATGCTCAAACGTGCAGATGTTAAATTTGTAGGGCCTTTTACAAATTTAAGGATGGAATTAGATTGGCTCTTATAAGGTGTACTTCTCTGTATGTGGCCGCGTGTCATCAAAAATAGCCATGCGTGTCAGTGCTGACACGCGTGTCATAGGTTCAGCATCACGGGACTAGGGGAAAGAGAACTCAGTAGGGAGGTTACTGGCCTGAGGAAGGGCAAGGGGGTCTGCACAAAGGCTGCCTTTGTGCCTTCCCAGGGCTCCGACTTTGGTGGGTTCTCACTCAACCACTTGGAAGCCTGATCCTTTTTAGCGTATCTGAATCCTATGGAGGTTTGACTTCATTAAACTGGTCCGAGGCAAGGAAAATACTAGTTTTATTTATTTACTAGCCGTCCCCTGCTCGCGTTGCTGTGGCCCAGTCTGGTGATCTGGAAAATAAAGTAATGAGAAAGTGTTGGTTTCTATATGTGTAATTTATTTATCGTGTCAGTATCAACCAGACAATTGTATTACATTTTAAACAATTTTTTAACAAACAGACAAAACAGAGTTTGCAAACTTGGTAGTTGATTAAATGTCCTTTGACCAGTATCAGTCCCCTTGGAGTGCCTCTGGTGTTGCCACAAGAAGGTCCTCCCTTGTGCATCATGTGGCAGGGCTCAGGGTGCATTGCAGCAGGTGGTCAGTGGTTTGCTCTTCTCCGCACTCGCATGCCGAGGATTCCACCCTGTAGCCCCATTTCTTAAGATTGGCTCTGCATCTCGTGGTGCCCGAGCGCAGTCCATTCAGCGCCTTCCAAGTCGCCCAATCTTCTGTGTGCCCAGGGGGGGAGTCTCTCATGTCATATCAGGTTCTGGGTTTGAGCCTGCCACTTTTGGACTCTCGCTTGCTGAGGTGTTCCAGCGAGTGTTTCTGTAGATCTAAGAAAACTATTTCTTGATTTAAGTCGTTGACGTGCTGGCTGATACCCAAACAGGGGATGAGCTGGAGATGTCTCTGCCTTGGTCCTTTCACTATTGGCTGCTACTTCCCGGCGGATGTCAGGTGGTGCAATACTGGCTAGACAGTGTAACTTCTCCAGTGGTGTAGGGCGCAGACACCCCGTGATAATGCAGCATATATGTAATGTCTTTATGCTTGTGGGTAAAACAGTATTTGATCTCGTTTTCTTGCCCTGGTGAAGGGGGTTGGACTGGATGGCCTTAAGTATTTGCTATTGGTCATAGGGTTTCTGTGTGGGAAGTTTGCCCCAATTCTATCATTCGTGGGGTTCAGAATGCTCTTTGATTGTAAGTGAACTATAAATCCCAGTAACTGCAACTCCCAAATGTCAAGGTCTATTTCCCCCAAGCTCCATCTGTGTTCCTAGTTGGGCATATGGAATATTTGTGCCAAGTTTGGTCCAGATCCATCATTGTTTGAGTCCACAGTGATCTCTGGATGTAGGTGTTCTACAACTCCCAAACTTTGTGTCAACGCCCACCAAACCCTTCTAGTATTTTCTGCTGGTCATGGGAGTCCAGTGTGCCATGTTTGGTTCAATTCCATCACTGGTGGAGTTCAGAATGTGCTTTGGGTTGGTGTAAGTTTTTTTGGGCTATATGGCCATGTTCTAGAGGCATTTTCTCCTGACGTTTCGCCTGCATCTATGGCAACCATCCTCAGAGGTAGTGACGTCCGTTGGAACTAGGAAAATGGGTTTTTATATCTGTGGAATGACCAGGGTGGGACAAAGGACTCTTACCTGCTGGAGCTAGGTGTGAATATTTCAACTGACCACATTGATTAGCATTTGATTGCCTGGCAGTGCCTGGGGCAATCTTTTATTGAGAGGTGATTTGATGTCCTTGTTTGTTTCCTCTCTGATGTTGTGCTGTTCTAATTTTAGAGTTTTTTAATACTGGTAACCAGATTTTGTTCATTTTCAGTGATTCTGGCCATGAAAGCCTTCGACAATAGAATGCACTTTGTTTGTAGGTTATTTTATTTATTTATTTATTTATTTATTTATTTATTTATTTAGAGGTTTTATATACCAACCCTCTCACCTTCAAAGAGGTTAACTATAAATCCCAGCAGCAACAACTCCCAAATGACAAACTCAATATTTTTTTTTTGAGTGATGTTCACTCCTTGGGTAAGTAGGTATCTTGTGGCCAAATTTGGTGGCAATTTGTCCAGTGGTTTTTGAGTTATGTTAATCCCACAAACGAACATTACATTTTTATTTCTATAGATTTACAGTATTTCTAGCCCGCCTTTCTGAGCCCTAAAGCGACTCAAGGCAGCTTACAGATTGGCAGCAATTTGATGCCACAACAGTCATCAAATGCAATTAAAAACATTTAGCATATCATTATAAAAACCATTAAAAACATATAATCGCCAGTGTCGTCCTGCTAAACTCATTTTTCCAGCGAGTACCAAAGGTTCTGTAGCTTCTGACTTCTTTTTGAAAACTTTTCATTCTTGGGTGGAGGAGAAGAGAGAGAGATCAACCCACCTGAGGCTTTTCCATCCTGGGAAGGTGCCTCAGGCTGACATGTGTGTCTTCTCCGTGTTTGCACCAAAGGGCCCTGTCTCAGGCTGGGTGTTCAGAAGCACAACGGGGACCGTCTAGGGCGCCCGGCAGACGTCGTGCACCTTGGGCCTCTGGAAGCGAGTGGTTGTAATTAAGAATCCAGGCCTACTGTAACTTGACCCCAGCTTTGGCTGTACCGGCCTGCCTTTGCAGGGAGGAGGAGGAGGGCAGGATTCCACCGTGGGTCATTGGCTTGAAGGCCTTGAGCTCCCTTAAAGTGAATCCAAAGCAGATCCCGAGATGCAGAGACTACGAGCCGCGAGAAGAGAACTACTTGAGTTAGTTTTTGCTATGTGGAATCTATAGATAAACCCTCTCGTAGCTGAGGGTTAGGCCTAGACCCATAGCCCTTCCACACAGCCCTATATCCCAGAATATCAAGGCCGAAAATCCCACAGTATCTGCTTTGAACTCAGATAATGTGGGATTTTTTGGCCTTGATATTCTGGGATAATAGGACTGAGTGGAAGGGCCCCCAAATCTATATAAATAAAAATGTAATGTGTGTTTGTGGGATTAACAGAACTCAAAAACCATTGAACGAATTGACACTAAACTTGGACACAAGACGCCTAACAACCCAATGTATGTCCTTCACTCAAAAAATTGATTTTGTCATTTAGGAGTTGGAGTTGCTGGGATTTATAGTTCACCTATATAATCAAAGAGCATTCTGAACTCCACCAGCGATGGATTTGAACCTAATTTGCCACACAGAACTCCCATGACCAACGGAAAACACTGGAAGGGTTTGTTGGGTGTTGACCTTGAGTTTGGGAGTTGTAGTTCACCTACATCCAAAGACTACCATGGACTCAAACAATGATGGATCTGGACCAAACTTGGCACAAGCACTCAATATGCCCAAATATGAACACAGATGGAGTTTGCGGGAAATAGACCTTGACATTTGGGAGTTGTAGTTACTGGGATTTATAGTTCACCTACAATCAAAGAACATTCTGAACACCACTAACAGAATTGGGACAAACTTCCCACACAGAACCACCATGACCATCAGAAAATACTGTGTTKTCTGATGGTCTTTGGCGACCCCTCTGACACCACTTCGCGACCCCCTTAGGGGTCCTGACCCCCAGGTTGAGAAACACTGCTATAGATAAACCCTCTCGTAGCTGAGGGTTAGGCCTAGACCCATGGCCCTTCCACACAGCCCTATATAAATAAATACATACATAAATAAAATATATTCCAGAATATCAAGGCAGAAAATCCCACAATCTCTGCTTTGAACTGGATTATCTGAGTCCACACTCAGCTAATGTGGGATTTTTTACCTTGATATTCTGGGATAATAGGGTTGTGTGGAAGGGCCCCCAAAGAGTCCAGGGTAGTGAGTATTGGGTAGCTATACAAGGGGGGGGGCAGCTTTAGGTGGATTCTAGAGACCTTTCTTCATAAGATTTTGGAGCAAAAGGCCGCAGAGCTGTTGCACTTTTACTGCTATTCAAACTGGCACTTTAAGGCTCATATATTAATATAAAATATTATAGTATTAATATATTACTGATGTGCTGTGGTAATAATATAATACATTGTATGCACATATATTGATAATGTAATGTAATGCTAATAATAAAATATAAGAATTATATTTTTATATTACATGTAATATTACAGAGTGGTATAGTACAATATAGTTTCCTGAGTTCGTTTGGTGCCTTTTGCTCTCTGGCTTCATTGGAGACCCCACACGGCCTCGGTGGCACCCTGAGCGATGTCCAGTCGACATTTGGAGGGCACAATGGCTCACGTCCATCACAGCTGAGATTCTGCTGCGCCAGCAGTTCGTTCTGCGGAGGCATTGGGGGTGGCACCATCTGGTAGCGGGTGGCATGCAATGTTTAAGGCTTGAAGTTGCAGAAAAGGTGCTCGATCAGGTGACACCCAGCCCTCCTTTTGTTGCCCCCTTCACCTCTGTACCTTATGAGATCGAGGAGGGAAGAGGCCAGCTATTTGAGCAGCCACATTCTGAGTAATGAGGCCCTTAGAATCATAGAATCAAAGAGTTGGAAGAGACCTCATGGGCCATCATCCAGTCCAACCCCATTCTGCCAAGAAGCAGCATAGAAATGGCCTCACTTAACCAATTTTGTATTCTGCACAGTCAACAAGGGGAAGCCCCATGCATCCCCTATTGCAGTAGTCTAGCTTCATAGAACCATAGAATCCTAGAGTTGGAAGAGACCTCATGGACAATCATCCAACCCCATTCTGCCAAGAAGCAGGAATATTGCATTCAAATCACCCCTGATAGATGGCCATCCAGCCTCTGTTTAAAAGCTTCCAAAGAAGGAGTCTCCGTTACGCTCCCTCCGGGGCAGAGAGTTCCACTGCTGAACGGCTCTCACAGTCAGGAAGTTCTTCCTCATGTTCAGATGGAATCTCCTCTCTTGTGGTTTGAAGCCATTCTTCCATTGCGTCCTAGTCTCCAAGGAAGCCGAAAACAAGCTTGCTCCCTCCTCCTCCCTGTGGCTCCCTCTCACATATTTATCCATGGCTATCATCATATCTCCTCTCAGTCTTCTCTTCTTCAGGCTAAACATGCCCAACTCCTTAAACCGCTCCTCATAGGGCTTGTTCTCCAGACCCTCGATCATTTTAGTCACCCTCCTCTGGACACATTCCAGCTTGTCAAGATCTCTCTTGAATTGTGGTGCCCAGAACTGGACACAATATTCCAGGTGTGGTCTCACCAAAGCAGAAGAGAGCATGGGGAGCATGACTTCCCTAGATCTAGACACTAGGCTCCTATTGATGCAGGCCACAATCCCACTGGCCTTTTTTGCTGCCACATGACATCGTTGGCTCATATTTAACTTGTTGTCCACAAGGACTCCAAAATCTTTTTCACACGTACTGCTCTCGTCCCCCATTCTGTATCTTTGCATTTTGTTTTTTCTGCCTAAGTGGAGTCTCTTGCATTTGTCCCTGTTGAACTTCATTTTGTTAGCTTTGGCCCATCATCTCTCTAATCTGTCAAGATCGTTTTGAATCCTGCTCCTGTCCTCTGGAGTATTGGCTATCCCTTCCTATTGGGTGTCATCTGCAAACTTGATAATCATGAGAAATGCCGGAGATTGAGATGCAGCCGTGACCTGAGAACCGAAACCGTTTTTGTCGTGGGATGATGCATACCAGTGTTTCTACACCTATTTGATGTGGGAGACCAGTGTGGCAGGAACCAATGTCTTTCCGATGCCTGTGGGTTACAGTTCTTCCTTTCCTAGACGTTCTCCAGGGTCACCACCCATGGACCACCAGTTGGAGTGTCATTGAGGGACGGAGGAGGACGTGCATTTGCAAGTCAACGTAGCAACTTCCAAGAGCACCAGCCCTATTAAAACCTTGCAGAGTTGGGAGCATTGCAGTGAATGCCCTGCCGAGACTTGAGCGATGCCTTTCCGGAAGGGTGTGCGCGGTTTCTGTTTGGCCCTGCTCAGCGCCAGGCCTCCATCTTACCCTTTCCTGTGTCTGCAGGAAACTGTCGGGTGAGGTCATGCAGAGATTGAGGCTGCATTCCGGTTGGTGAGTTGGGGACATGTGACACGCAGGGCTCTCTCCCCCTCCCTTCCTCTTCTACAGACTCAGGGAAGTAATTCAGAAAACGCTGAATTGCTTCTTGGCCAGGGTTTAGGGCTGGACGTAGTCAACATAGTGTCACTCTGTCCAGATAAGATGGAGAGGTTTGTGGCCAGAGATCAGAGGATTCTGGGAGTTGTAACCCCAAAATGTGACCTCTCAAGGTGTATATAGGTTGCTCTTGTGTCAAGGAGTACTTTTTATCACCATTGACTGGTCTGCCAGTTGTGTAAATAAGGAAGTCTCTGCATATCGCACTAAAGGAGACAATGGTGAGAGAGGTCGGGAAGCAAGCTCAGGCGTGTTATTGTTGTCAAGTCTTTCTCCTGTCTTTCGCTTTACGGACACTGAGGACTTGTATTTTATTGTTTTTATATGGTTTATATCAGGGGTCCCCAAACTTTCTAAACAGAGGGCCAGGTCACAGTCCTTCAAACTGTTGGAAGGCCAGAAGCCATTGAAATACACAAGCATATTGACAATGTCAGCAGAAAGGAGGAATTATTATTATTATTATTATTATTATTATTATTATTATCTTTATTTGTACCCCGTTAGCATCTCCCGAAGGACTCGATGCGGCTTACAAAGGCTAAGGCCTCAAAGCACAACATAACAACAACAACACAGACTTAGGTTGACCGTGAGCAAGGGCCGAGTAAATGACCTTGGAGGGCCATATCTGGCCCCTGGACCTTAGTTTGAGGACCCCTGGTCTAGTATGTTTCGGCATTCAATGTTTGCCGTGTATATGTTGTGCTCCGCCCTGAGTCCCCTTTGCGGTGAGAAGGGTGGAATATAAATGCTTTAAATAAATAATAAATAAATAAACAGAAAAAACAGTGTTTTCTGATGGTCTTTGGCGACGCCTTTGACACCACCTCGCGACTCCCTCAAGGGTCCTGACCCCCAGGACCTCTGGTTTATATTATATGTTAATGTTTTAACTATATTTTGTTGGGGGCATTGAATTATGTCGATTGTAAATCGCCTTGAGTTACCTCTGGGTAGAGAAAGGCGGTATTTAAATATGGTAAATAAATAAATAAATAGGGTTGTTGTAGGTTTTTTCGGGCTATATGGCCATGGTCTAGAGGCATTCTCTCCTGACATTTCGCCTGCATCTATGGCAAGCATCCTCAGAGGTAGTGAGGTCTGTTGGAACTAGGAAACATAGTCAATAAATAAATTGTTGACGTTTCCATTGAGGAATGTGACCTCGCGATATGTCCAAGGTACAACAGCCATAGTTTTTATTATCTTGACTTTGTTGAGAATGCAGGCCTGGTTTGCTTTTGGGAGCACTGATTTGTCTTTTGGGCAGTCCGTCGTATTGGCATGACTCACTTCCAGCAGAGCAAATGGGTGTGTTTGTCTTTTATCTGCCATCTCGGTCTTTCATACCTGCCCGTGTGTTTATGTGCCTCCTTCTAGGCAAGTTAGAGAGAGATCTCCTTATTTATTTATTTATTTGGGGTGCTTCTACCCCGCCCTTCTCAACCCCCTGTGGGGACTCAGGGCGACTTACAAAAGGCACAATTCGATGCCTAACAATTCACAGAATACAGTACAATATACAATAAACAATACACAAATTTACCATATAATGTCAACAATTATAACTAATTGAAACAATCAAACAGTATACTAGCAGCAATAAAATCATCTTGTGGTCAGTGTTCGCCAATTCATAGTCCGTAATCCGTCTAGCATCCTCATTATCCTTTCCTACTCTGGTTGTCATTGGTTGTCTTTGTCCATCGGCCAGCTTACCCGAAGGCCTGGTCCCACATCCAGGTTTTTAGCTTCCTTCTGAAAGCAAGGAGGGATGTTGATGACCTAATCTCTCCCGGGAGTGCATTCTACAGGCGAGGGGCCACCACTGAGAAGGCCCTATCCCTTGTCCCCACCAGTCTCGCTTGTGATAAAGGTGGGGCCGAGAGCAGGGCCTCCCCAGCAGATCTTAAACTCCGAGGTGGGACGTAGAAGGAGATACATTCAGACAGGTACGCTGGACCGGAGCCGTATAGGATTTTGTAGGTCAAAACCAGCACTTTGAATTGTGCTCAGAACTGGATCGGCAGCCAGTGGAGCTGACATAGCAGAGGGGTGGTATGCTCCCTGTATGACGCTCCAGTGAGTAATCTAGCCGGAATTGAAGTTTCCGAACAGTCTTCAAAGGCAACCCCACGTAGAGCGCGTTGCAGTAATCTATTCGGGATGTAACAAGAGCGTGGACCACCGTCCTTGCTCCCCTTCTTCTCTCTGCAGATGCCTGGCGGGGTGTCAGTCGAGGGAGAGGGAAAGCAAGATGGCGGTCCTCTTTCCCTTCTCCTCTCTACAGAGGAATGGAGACGGTGGGCCTCGGGAGGAGGTTGTGGAACGGAGGCGATAACAACAAAAATGGCAGCCTGCCTGAAGCTCTCTGGCCATGGTGAGCCCGGGCTTCTGCTTGGGAGCGTCCCACAGAAGTTTGCTTGTGCTCCGAAAGGGAAAGCCTCTCTCAGCAGGAATGTCTTGCCACGTTGAGCTCTTGGCTCCGTTCCTTCCGGCTCCTGGGATCCCTCGACACCCTCCCTCTGGACTCTTGGCTGCTTTGCTTCCCACCACAGGCCTTGCGCGGCCTTATGCGCTTTCTCCCTTGAGCCTTCCCCAGGAAAGGCAGCTTGGAAGGAGCCTTAATGCAGCTCTCTGTGTTTCCCTTTGCTGTGTTTGTGAAGAGTTTGCCGAAGGTGGGGAAGAGGGAAAGGCTGGGCTTAAGCTTGCAGGAGGAAACAAAAGGCAGGTCTTTCTGCAGCCGGGGCTGGGAGGAAGTGGCGGATCCTGTCCTGGAGCTTGCTTTCTTCCTCCTCCTCCCTCTCTCCTCCCCTTGGCTGGATTTAGCCGTGGCCCAAGGGCACCGCTCTAGCACGGAGACAGGCGCACACATATAAACACGCACCACTCCCTGGGTTCTGCCTGGCAAGTGCGGTCCTGCCAAAGGGTGTCAAGCAGAGGAGCTCATCACCCAGAAACGCGCCTTGTGCCTAGAGCGGGAAGGAAGACTCGGTTTCTGGAAGCTATGCAAAACAAGGGGCCTGAGAATGCCAGGGAATCTGGTTGATCCGCCTTGGAGAAGTTGGTTGGAAACGTGTCTGCTTTGCAATAGTTATCCTTGCTCTCCTGACACTAGAAAGAAACCGAGGCGCCTTTTTCCGTGGCTGGGGGCTACCTACTGCCTTGTGGTCACACAGGGACCTGATGGAAAGGGACCCGCCTACCTTCGTGACCGCATCTCTGTATACGAACCCACACAATCTCTCCGATCATCTGGAGAGGCCCTGCTCACGCTACCACAATTGCTGGGGACGAGAGAGAGGGCCTTTCGGTGGTGGCCCCTCGACTCTGGAACTCACTTCCTAAGGACATCAGGCATGCCCCAACTTTGGCAGTCTTTAAGAGGAGCTTGAAGACGTGGTTGTTCCAGTGTGCCTTCCCAGAACAATGATCCCATAACACTTTGTCCCCCAAAGCACTTTATATATTTAGGTCTGCTCGTATGTTCCCACAAACTGCCCCATCACTTTTTCGCCTATGTCCAGCATTATTTTTAATTTTAATTACATTTGGCCTACCCATAGATTTTAAAGCGTGTTGTCCTATTGATAATGCATGTGTTATTGTTTTATTGTTTTGTTATTTTAAATTGCTTGTATTGTTATTGTTATTGTTTGTATTGTTGTATTTTCGGCCTCATGTAAGCCGCACCGAGTCCCTTGGGGAGATGGTGGCGGGGTATAAATAAAATGTTATTATTGTTGTTGTTGTTGTTGTTTTAGTCCGCATCCGAAAGACTTGTGGTTATTCCTTCCCCAGAAATGGGCAGCCGCACGCTGCATTTCATTTTGAGATCGCCTTTCCGCCCCTGAAAGGATTTTGGATCGGTTGGTGGCCTATATATAGAACCTGGCGCAGGGCCACCGCAGGAGAGGCAAACGGCAGCCTTGGCTAGCCTCGCAGGAAGGCCTCGGCTAAGTGGGCAGATGGGACGGGATCTCCCAGCCTCCCCTGTCGAGTGGGGCCCGGACAGAGGAAGGGGGTCCCCTAAGAGAAGGCAAGGAGGGCTCCTCAAAGAGCAAGGCATCTCCAGCAGTGCTAACACAAACATGGTAGCCCATAGCCTGGTGCCAGCCCGTGAGTATTGGCTGCTGGTCCACAGCAAGCTATGTGATGATGATAATAATAATAATAATACTTTATTTATACCCCACTACCATCTCCCAGCTTACATGAGGCCGAGCCCACAGTACATCAGCAAACAACAACAGCAGTAATACAAAACAATAAAATAAAACTCATAAACAAAAAATAGGCAGCAACCATCGACAATAACACAATAACATTTAAAAACCAATGGCTGGGCCAAATGCAATAGTTAAAATTTAAAAATAATGCTGGACAAGACCAGGTGAAATATAACTAGGATAGAATTTCGGAAAAGAATGGGGCGTACAGACAGTTCTAGATCACTAATAAGGTGCAATTAGGGACATATTGCTGGGAGATTCCTTATTCTGGGAACAACCATGTTTTCAAGCTCCTCCTAAAAATTGCCAAAGTTGGGGTGTGCCTGATATCCTTGGGGAGTGAGTTCCAGAGTCAGGGGTCCACCACCGAGAAGGCCCTCTCCTTCGTCCCCACCAATCGCGCCTGCGAGGAAGGTGGAAGCAAGAGCAGGGCCTCTCCAGATGATCGAAGAGATCGTGTGGGTTCATAAACAGAAATGCGGTCACGCAGGTAGGCGGGTCCCAAACCGTTCAGGGCTTTGTAGGTAAGAACCTGCATCTTGAACTGGGACCGGAAAATGAACAGCAGCCAGTGGAGCTCCTTTAACAGGAGGGTTCACCGCTCCCTGTAAGGAGCACCAGTTAACAACCTGGCCACCACTTGTTGGACCAATTGAAATTTCCGGGCCGTTTTCAAGGGCAGCCCCACGTAGAGTGCATTACAGTAGTCCAATCTGGAGGTGACTAAGGCATGGACCACCCTGGCCAGATCTGGAGGACTGGAAGGGAGTGGCACCATATTTGTGCCTAGCTTGAGAAATGCCAGTCTGGAACAACCAACCATGGACCTGCTTGCTTTGAAGTCACCCCACCACTTTCCTTGCCTTTGGAGGCTTCCAGAGGCAGGCGTGCATCAATTTCGACATGAAACAATCCCCGTCTGTCTGGGGTTTGAAAAGGGCAGGTGGGTGTTGGGGGGATTCTCTCTTACCACCAGCTTTGGCTGCTGCTCCTCCTTCGCCTGGCCGTTTCCTGACAAAGGGCTCCACTGTGCGGAAGGGAAGCACGCTGTTTCCCAATCATTAATCCCCTTCTAGGAAAAGATGCACCACCTCCATGTCTCCTTGCAGCCACGAGGTCTTGGAGCAATGCATGGGGAGTGTGTGTTTGGGCCCAAATGTTGACAGATCGGCTAGATCAGTGTTTCTCAACCTGGGGGTCGGGACCCCTGGAGGGGTCGTGAGGGGGTGTCAGAGGGGTCGCCAAAGACCCATCACAAAACACAGTATTTTCTGTTGGTCATGTGGGTTCTGTTTGGGAAGTCTGGCTCAATTCTTTCATTGGTGAGGTTCAAGTGGCTCTTTGATTGCAGGTGGACTATAAATCCCAGCAACTACAACTCCCAAATGTCAAGGTCTATTTTCCTCAAACTCCACCACATTTTGGGCATATTGAGTATTTGTACCAAGATTGGTCCAGATCCATCATTGTTTGAGTCCACAGTACTCTCTGGATGTAGGTGAACTACAGCTCCCAAACTCAAGGTCAATGCTCACCAAACCCTTCTAGTGTTTTCTGTTGGTCGTGGGAGTTCAGTGTTCCAAGATTCGTTCGATTCCATTGTTGTTGGAATTCAGAATACTCTTTGATTGTAGGTGAACTATAAATCCCAGCAACTACAACTCACAAATGACAAAATCAACCCTTAGCCTAACCCAAACCCCAGCAGTATTCAAACTTGGGCGTATCAGGTATTTGTGAAAAATTTGGTATAGTGAATGAAAATACATCCTGCATATCAGATATTTACATTACGAATAGTAGCAAAAGTACTGTTGTGAAGTAGCAATGAAAATAATTTGATGGTTGGGGGTCACCACAACACTAGGAACGGTATTAAGGGGTCGCAGCATTAGGAAGGTTGAGAACCACTGGGCTAGATGGTGGACGATGGTGTGTGCAGCCTTCTTTGTTTTGCAAGCCAGGTCCCATTGCTGCTTGACTGCCTTTTGAGAAGGCCACTCTCCTACCATGGAGCTGACCAATCAATCTTGATGGCCACTGTCTTGCTCTCCCATCTTGGGTGGCTGCCTTCCTTCCTTCCTTCCTTCCTTCCTTCTTGACTGCCTTTTGAGAAGGCCACTCTCCTACCATGGCGCTGACCAATCGATCTTGATGGCCACCGTCTTGCTCTCACATCTTGGGTGGCTGCCTTCCTTCCTACCTACCTACCTACTTGACTGCCTTTTGAGAAGGCCACTCTCCTACCACGGAGCAATTGATCTTGATGACCACTGTCTTGCTCTCCGATCTTGGGTGGCTTCCTTCCTTCCTTCCTTCCTTCCTTCCTTCCTTCCTTCCTTCCTTCCTTCCTTCCTTCCTTCTTGACTGCCTTTTGAGAAGGCCACTCTCCTACCATGGAGGTGATCAATCGATCCTGATGGCCACCGTCTTGCTCTCACATCTTGGGTGGCTGCCTTCCTTCCTTCCTTCCTTCCTTCCTTCCTTCCTTCCTTCCTTCCTTCCTCCTACTTGACTGTCTTTTGAGATGGCCACTCTCCTACCATGGAGCTGATCAATCAATCGATCTTGATGACCACCGTCTTGCTCTCTGATCTTGGGTGGCTTCCCACCTTCCTTCCTTCCTTCCTTCCTTCCTTCCTTCCTTCCTTCCTTCCTTCCTTCCTTCCTTCCAAAATCTGCTTTGAGGTTGTCTGCGATAAGCTGGCCAAGTCCGTCAGATGTAAGAGGGCAGTTGTGCATTTCCAAGAGAGACAAAAGGCAACGGAGTGTGTCTCTCAGCGTACCCACGCCTTCCAGGTTAGCGGTGGCTTTGGGCCAGAGAGCTTTGTGGAGCCTTTCAAACTGTCTGCTGAGAGGTCAGGGGCTACCTGTGGCTTCTTGCTTCCTTTCCAGGCGATTTTTGTTCCAGGCGGTGCATTGCTTGGCTTCCCATTACCATTGCCTTGGGGCTGCTGGGATAGTGCTCGGAGGTCCTCTTGCTTCCTGGATTGCTGAGCTGGGCTCTCAAAATGGCTGCCTGGTTAATATGACTGTAACAGGAAGCTGACAGGCAGGAGGGATTGCCGTTGCTGCTGCTGCTGCTGCTGCTGAGCCATTTCCATCCTCGGGCCAGCCGTGAGTTGTGCCGCCCAGCTGTGGCCTTCCTGCTCGAAAACATCTCACTTGGGCGCAGTTGGCAGGCCCTCGTTTCTCAAGAAGGCTTCTCTGTGCCATGGCAAAGAGAGGCATGACCTAAGCCTGTGGCTTGAAGGGGGGAAAGCTGCACCCATCCTCAGGATTGATTACTTGGGAGTTGGTTTTCCTGGTCACCGTTTGGGGATTGCTGTGGAAGCGCAGGAAAGCGACCTGGTGAGACTGAGGTTCCATTGGTGATGGTCTTTGAATTGCTTCTTGTCACTCTGCAGACATTTGGAGCAAGGAGAGGATGGATCAGCCCTCACTCGGGCGGGATTCAAAGTACTGTGACTTCTTGAGAGTGGCAGACAGTGTTTAGTTCCCGAGATCATTGGTACTGGACCTCAAGGTGCCCAGACTTATTTACTTACTTAGGCGATCCCTCGTTAGACGAGTAAGATGGTCTTCCATGATGGGTTTCCTTGTAGATTCGTAGGTGGCTGTGGAGCCCTCTTCTTGGCTCGCATCTTCTCCCACAGTGAGGGCATTGGTTTCCAGGTGGAAGGCGGTCCCGGTCGGGGTTGGCTTGACGCGCCTTCCACCTGGCACATTTCTCTCCTTCACCCTCCACTCGTGCCTCCTTGAATTCTGCAGCACTGCTGGTCACAGCTGACCTCCAGCTGGGGCGCCCAAGGGCCAGGGCTTCCTAGTTCTCAGTGCCAATGCTGCAGTTTTTAAGGTTGGCTTTGAGGCCATCTTTAAATCTCTTTTCCTGTCCACCAATGTTCCGTTTTCCGTTCTTAAGTTCAGAGTAGAGCAACTGCTTTGGGAGACGGTGGTCAAGCATCTAGACAACGTGGCCGGCCCAGCAGAGTTGATGGCAGAGAACCATCGCTTCAATGCTGGTGGTCTTTGCTTCTTCCAGCACACTGACGTTTGTCCACTTGTCTTCCCAGGAGATTTGCAGGATTTTTCAGAGGCAGCGCTGATGGAATCATTCCAGGAGTTGCGTGTGAAACTGTAGACAGTCCACGTTTCGCAGGCGTATAGCAGGGTTGGGAGGGGAATGGCTTTATGGTCTCCCTACGGATGTGCCCAGGACAGGGTGCCCAAAGGCAGTGGGGGGGGCTGATGCTTTGGCTCAGGGCACTATCAAGCTTTTGGTGAAGCAGAGTGTTTTGCTCTGTGCCAGGCAAGCCGGGGACCTTCCTGCCGTGTGGGTGGCTGTGATCCAATCTTAACTGTCAAGAGCAGAGTTCCCTGGTGGCTTTCCACGTCGGGTGTTCGGGCATCTCCTGCAAAGCATTGCTGGCGTATCTTTATGTAATGTGTTTTCCAAGCAGCACACCTCCAGGTCTCATCACATCCCTCAGCTGAGGCTGGAGAGCTTCACGACTGAATGGAGGAATAGGAGATTGAGGGAAGGGTGATTGCAGCATCATAAACAGACCCCTTGCTGATTTATTTGCTCCATCCCAGTGGTTCAGGAAGGCAGGCATGCTTTTCCAAGTTCAGACTGCTCCTCAGTAAGCCCCGCACATAAGACAATACAACCTGAGAATTCAAAGCCCTTGCAATTAACCTTTCAGTGTGTGCGCCTTCTGCTGAGCGACATCCGGTGGCAGGCTGTCCTGCATTTTGAAGGAGTCCTTGTGTGCTGAAGGCCAACCTGACACTGGCTTGTCCTCCTGATTCAGTGTGTGTGTTTGCACCATTCCTTTTGTCCTTCTGAAGTTTGCACCATTCCTCTTGTCCTTCTGAAGTCTGGCAGCTTTGCTTCTCCCCATTACAGCCAGCCATTGTTATATATGTGGTGCTCAGCCCTTATGCCATTGGTTGGTTTGCTTGTTTGGTTGCATATTTCAAGTCGCTTCTGGAGTGAGGGAATCCGCCGTCTACAAAGACGTTGCCCAGGGGAGGCCCGGATGCTCCGCAATCCTGCGAGGAGGCTTCTCTCATTGGCTAGCTACTGGTGAAAGGACATTTAATACAATACCAAGTCTGCAAATTTTGTGTTTTGTTTGTTTGTCTGTTTTTTAATGCAATACAGTTGGTTTGGTTCGCTCCTGACACGATAAATAAATAAACCCTCATTCCATCCCTGCTTCTCTGACTTGACAGCATCCAGAAACTATCACCGGAGTGTTGTACTGCTTGGGAACCCCAGGCCCTTCAATGTGAGCGGGTGGTCTCTTGGCATCATGAAAGCAATTCCATCCACACCACAAGAAGTGTTTGAGAAGCTAGCAAGAAGCTCCAAAACGTCTTCAGAGATGTTTATGCACCACTAGTCTTCGTTGCACTTGTTTTGCAACCATTCTGGGTCTAAACTTGAAGGAGCAGCCAGGTTTATGGGTGTTCTAGGATTGCAGTTCCCATCAGCCTGTGGAGAGTGGAACTTGCAGTCCAGCCTCTTCTCCTCCTCCTCCTGCCTGGTGCCTGTGACGTAACCTGTGTCCTCTTCTCTCCTCCCACAGTAATCCTCCGCTGAGCGAAGAGATGCTGCCTCCGGGCGAGTGGATGTGCCATCGCTGTACGGTGCGCCGAAAGGTAAAGGTGTCCCCTGCCTTCCTTTCTCTCAATGCAAGTTTTTCGGGCTGTCTGGTCACATTCCAGAAGCATTCTCTCCTGACGTTTCGCCCACATCTACGGCAGGCATCCTCAGAGGTTGTTGCAAACTAGGAAAATTAAGTTTATATCCCTGTGGAATGATGTCCACAGGGCTATAAACTCCATTTTCCTAGTTTGCAACAGACCCCTCAACCTCTGAGAATGCATGCTATATTTTTATTTATTTATTGATGACATTTCTATGCCGCCCTTTTCACCCGGAAGGGGACTCAGGTATATATTACATACAATATATTATTAGCATAGTACAATATCAGCTATATTGCAACATACCATTATATTGTAATATTATTAGTAATGTTACATGTAATATAAATATATAATAATAATATATTGTTATTGTTATATAAATATATAATTATAATAATATATTATTGTTATTATTATTATTATTATTATTATTATTATTATTAACTTTATTTGTACCCCGCTGGCATCTCCCGAAGGACTTGATGCGGCTTACAAAGGCCAAGGCCTCAATAAAAAGAACAACATAACAATACATATAGCATTAAAAAGCAAGTCAAACACCAAGCAATAACAGTAAACAATAAAACAACACACCATGACACAATAAAACTATATTGCATTACATTATAGATGTAGATGCAGGCGAAATGTCAGGAGGGAATGCTTCTGGAATATGGTCAGCCAGCCCTGAAAACATACAACAATGCAATATCTTTCCTGACTGTTCACCTCTTTTGGATTGCAAGTCCCAACTGTGAGGGGAGGGGGAAGTGTGAGCTTTGGGGCTGATGGTAGGCATGGTTGGAGAAAAAGCTTTTTTTTTTCAGCTGGGGAATCCTTGAAGCCCAGAACTTCCTCCCGGTCCAGGAACCTGTTGGCTTTTGTCCCAGTGAATCTAAACTTGGATGCATTTCTGGCCTTGTTTACCAAACTCCTGTAGTGTCCTTTACATGGGTCTGCAAGTGAGCAAGACTTCAGACCGCCGGCATTGCAAAATCTTCAGAAAAGTTAGACAAAATGCACCAAGAGTGAGGCCTAGCATGTAAACCCAGGCTTGGTTGGTTCTCTCTCTTTCTCTCCTTCCTTCCTTCCTGAGCCAAGGGCAGCGGTGGTGAGGCCCTGCCCTGGGTCCGTCCCCTTTCCAGGCTGGCTGCCTCGGTTGCCAAGCCTCCCAGCTCCTTCCGGAAGCCCGTTCGGAAAAGAAAGGCATGCCCTCCCGCCGTCTCCATGGCAGCCAAGGGGGAAGTGATGGTCCCACCTCCGGCCTCCTCCTCCTCCCCTCCTTCTTTTCGTGGGAAATGGGCAGAGGGAAGCCAACTTGTCACCGGAGAGGCCGGCCGGCCCTTTCCTGCCGCCAGCTGAATGCAAATATTGACTCTTGAAAATGCGACAACTTCTCCTCTCCCTTGGCTCTTTTGTCCCGGGGAAGCCATGTTTTCTGGGTGCTTTTTCCCCACTTCTCTGGGATCTCCCTCCAATCAGGATGCTTAACAGAACTCAAAAACCACTGGACGAGCTGACACCAAATTTGGACACAATACATGTATCAGGCCAACGAGTGACCATCACTCATAAAAACACTGAAAAACAGACCAGAAGAGACTTTAAAAGCCCCCAAAATATAAAAAATACATTACAGCACATGCACAAAACGACATATATATACACAAACACACATATATACACATATGCACAAATATACACACACACAAAAGACATGTACACAGAGTGAGCCACAGCAACTCGTGACAGGGGACAGTGCACTGTGGACTCAAACAGTGATGGATCTGGACCAAACTCTACACGAAGACTCCATATGCCCAAATGTGAACACTGGTGGAGTTTGGGAAAAATAGAATCTTGACATCTGGGAGTTGTAGTTGCTGGGATTTATAGTTCACCTACAATCACAGAGAATTCTGAACCCCACCAACGATAGAATTGGGCTAAACCTCCTACACAGAACCCCCAGGTGGGCCACAGCAACGCGTGGCAGGGGACAGCTAGTCTATATCAATAAAAATGTAATTTTCATTTGTGGGATTAACAGAACTCAACAAACACTGGGGGAATTGACACCAAATTTGGACACAATGAGCCTAACACCCCAATGTGTGTCCTTCACTCAAAAAAACACTGAAAAACACAGCAGAAGGGACTTAAAAAGCCCCCAAAAGCTAGATGACAAAAAGCTAAATGACAATACAGAAAAAAGAGAAGGAAGGGGAGGAAGAAAGAAAAGAAAGAGGGAGGGAAAGAAAGAAGGAAAGGGAGAAGGAAGGAAAGAGCTAAAGAAGGAAGAAAGGAGAGAAATAGGGAGGGAAAGAAAAAGGGGGAAGGAAGGAAAGTTAGAGAAGCAAGGAAGGAGAGAAGGAAAGAAAAAAGGGAAAGAAGGAATGGATGGCCATCTGTCAGGGGTGCTTTGAATGCAATATTCTTGCTTCCTGGCAGAATGGGGTTGGACTGGATGGCCCAGGAGGTCTCTTCCAACTGTATGATTCTATGAAGGAAAGATGGAGCGAAGGAAGGGGAAGATGTAGAGAAAGAGGGAGGGAAGGAAAGGGAGAAGGAAGAAAAGAGAGACAGCAGAAGAGAAAGGGGAAGGAAGGAAAGAGATAGGGAAGGAAGGAAGGAATGAAGGAAGGAAGGAAAGAGGGAGTGAAGGAAGGAGGGAAAGAAGGAAGGAAAGAGGGAAAGTTGGCCACAGCAACACATGGCAGGTACAGCTAGTCTATATAAATTAAAATGTAATGTTCGTTTGTGGGATTAACAGAACGCAAAAACCACTGGGGGAGTCAACATCCCTTTGGACGCTGTTGGGCAAGTAGGCTTAACAACAAAAGACCCTCCCCATAAATACACAGCATAGTAACTTAGCAGCAGCAGTGTGACCCAGCACCGGAAGCCCAAAGTGATAAAAAGAACAGAAACACACGGAACAATTTTATCTCTTTCTTTGGATGCTTTTCCTTGTAGTAAAATAATATGGTTGCACTATTTACAAGAACAAAGTTTCCATAACACAAATAAAAAAATACACAGTAGCTTTACATGCAGGAGCCTTCACATTGGAGCTTTCTCACACAAAGCTTCTCTCACACAGAGGTTTACCTCACACTCCTCAGGACGACACTGGCTTTGGCCCACTGACTCTGACAGGCTTCAGCCTACTCACTCTCCTCAGGACGGCACTAGCTTTGGCCCACTAACTCTAACAGGCAGCAGCCTTCACAATGGCGCTCTCTCATGTGAGGCTTCTCTCACACAGAGGTATGCCTCACACTCCTGAGTGGAGTAGTAAACTAGCTTTGGCCCACTGACTCTGACAGGCTTCGGCCTACTCACTCTCCTTAGAACGGCACTAACTTTGGCCCACTAACTCTAACAGGCAGCAGCCTTCACAATGGAGCTTTCTCACACAAGGCTTCTCTCACACAGAAGTTTATCCCACAGTCCTCAGGACAACACTAGCTGTGGTCCACTGACTTTGATAGGCTCAGCCTTCACACTGGAGCTTTCTCACACAGGCTTATCTCACACAGAGGTATACCCCACACTCCTCAGGACAACACTAGCTTTGGCCCACTGACTCTGACAAGCTTCGGCCTACTCACTCTCCTCAGGACAGCACTTGCTTTGGCTCACTAATTCTAACAGGCAGCAGCCTTCACAATGGAGCTTTCTCATTCAAGGCTTCTCTCACACAGAGGTTTACCTCACACTCCTCAGGACGGCACTAGCTTTGGCTCACTGATTCTTTACAGGCATTGGCCTGCTAAGTCTTTCAGTGCTTGACTCACACTTTGTAATCAAAACTACCCAGTTAATTGTTAATATTTGTGCCAGAGGCAGCCATGAAGCTGATGTGGCCCTCCACGATTCCTTTAGCAGTTTGCTCAGAGAGGGATTTCTCTTCTGTTCCTTGGCTGTGTGTCCTTCTTTTCCTCTTGGCCTGACCTGTTCTGTGTCTGCCTTGCCTGCAGAAGAGGGAGCAGAAGAAGGAGCTCGGGCATGTCAACGGGCTGGTGGACAAGTCCGGCAAAAGGGCCACCTCTCCCCCGCGGGACGTGGACTACTTGGAGCGGGGCGGCGGGAGCCTCCGGGCCCTCTCCCACGCCCGGCTCTTGGAGCGGAGGGCCAGCCGCCCGGGCACCCCCACCTCCAACGCCAGCACCGAGACCCCCAACTCGGAGCAGAACGACATGGACGAGGACATCGTGGACGTGGACGAAGACTCGGGCCCGGCGGGCGAGGCGGACGGCGGGCAGCCCCACCTCAAGCGACCCTTCGAGCTGCTCATTGCCGCCGCCATGGAAAGGAACCCCACCCAGTTCCAGCTGCCCAACGAGCTGACCTGCACCACGGCCCTGCCAGGTGAGTGCCACCTGGGTGAGGGAGCCCATCCTCCTGTTCTTGCATTTGGTTTCAAATGTTAGAAATGGTCCCACTCAAGAAGACATAAGGTTATGAGTAATCTGCAGACAGTTCCTGAGTTGCAAACATCTGACTCATAGTTAAGAACAGGGATGAGACAACAGCAAGTGAGGGAAATTTACCCCTCCAAATGGAAACCTGCTACTGATAGAGTTATTATTAGCGGGGAAAGGGGTCTCCACTGAAGCTTTATCCCCAATCCTTGTTTCCACAACAAGCCAAATTTTGCAAAATTCAATTCTCACAGGGATGGAAAGGGATGTGGAATCTTCTGATCAGGGAACATAGGCAGAAAAGGAAACCCCACGTACACATCCAGAGCCCTTGTTGGTGGGGTTCGCCATGCTCTCTGGATGTGGGTGAACTACAGTTCCCACCGACCCGGGTTCCAGCATAACTCTTCCTTCCTTCCTTCTCTGCCAGGTACGAGTAAGCGGCGGCGGAAAGAAGAAACCAGCGGGAAGAACGTCAAGAAAGCTCAGCACGAGCTGGACCACAACGGATTGGTGCCCTTGCCGGTGAAGGTCTGCTTCACTTGCAGCAGGTATCGCCTCAGGGGAGTGGGGCTGTTCTCTTAACCCTCCTCTCTCTCACTGTCCCACCCTTCTTCCCTACTTTCTTTTCTTCCTCCTTTCCTCCCTCTTTCCCTTTCATGCTTTCATCCTTAGAATCATAGAATCAAAGAGTTGGAAGAGACCTCATGGGCCATCCAGTCCAACCCCCTGCCAAGAAGCAGGAAAATTGCATTCAAATCACCCCTGACAGATGGCCATCCAGCCTCTGTTTAAAAAGCTTCCAAAGAAGGAGCCTCCACCACACTCCGGGGCAGAGAGTTCCACTGCTGAACAGCTCTCACAGTTAGGAAGTTCTTCCTAATGTTTCTTCAGGTGGAATCTCCTTTGTAGTTTGAAGCCATTGTTCTTCGTCCTAGTCTCCAAGGAAGCAGAAAACAAGCTTGCTCCCTCCTCCCTGTGGCTTCCTCTCACATATTTATACATGGCTATCATATCTCCTCTCAGCCTTCTCTTCTTCAGGCTAAACATGCCCAACTCCTTAAGCCGCTCCTCATAGGGCTTGTTCTCCAGACCTTGATCATTTTAGTCGCCCTCCTCTGGACGCATTCCAGCTTGTCAACATCTCCCTTCAATTGCGGTGCCCAGAACTGGACACAGTATGATTCCAGGTGTGGTCTAACCAAAGCAGAATAAAGCATGGATAGCATGACTTCCCTGGATCTAGACACTAGACTCCTCTTGATGCAGGCCAAAATCCCATTGGCTTTTTTTTTTTTTTGCCGCCGCATCACATTGTTGGCTTATGTTTAACTTATTGTCCACAAGGACTCCAAGATCTTTTTCACATGTACTGCTGTCGAGCCAGGCCTTCTGTATCTTTGCGTTTCATTTATTCTGTTCTTCCCTCTTCTCCTTTCCTTCTATCCTTCCTTCCTCTCCCTTTCCCTCTCCTTCCTTCCCCTCCTTTTGTCCTTCCTTCCTTCCTTCCTTCCTCCCTCTTCTCCTTCCATCCTTCCCTTTCATCCTTCTTCCACCCCTCTCTCCTCTCCCTCTTTCTCCTTCCTTCCCTTTTGTCTTTCCTTCTCTCTTTCTCCTTCCTTCCACCCTTCCCTTCCTTTTGTCCCTTCCTTCCTTCCTTCTCTCTTTCCTTCCTCCCTTCTTCTCCTTCCATCCTTCCCTTTCATCCTTCCTTCCCCCCGTCTCCCTCTTTTTCCTCCCTCCCTTCCCTTTTGAAATTTCCGTCTTTCTTTCTCCCTCCATCCATCCTTCTCTTCCTCCCTTTTGTCCTTCCTTCCTTCTCTCTTTCCTTCCTCCTTTCCTCTCTTCCATCCTTCCCTTTCATCCTTCCTCCCCCCCTCTCCCTCTTCTTCCTTCCTTCCTTCCTTCCCCTTTGTCTTTCTTTCTCTTTCTCCTTCCTTCCACTCTTCTCTTCCTCCCTTTTGTCCTTCCTTCTCTCTTTCCTTCCTCCTTTCCTCCCTTCCCTCTCTCTTTCTCCTTCCCTCCTTCCCTTTCATCCTTCCTTCCCCCTCTCTTCCCTCTTTTTCCTTCTTCCTTTCTTTCTTCCTTCCTTCCTTCCTTCCTTTCCTTCCTTCCTTCCCTTCCCTTCCTTCCCTTTTGTTTTTCTTCCTTTTCTCCTCCTTCCTCCTTCTCTTTCCTCCTTCATCCTTCCCTCCCTTTTGTCCTTTCCTTCCTTCCTTCTCTCTTTCCTTCTCCTTTCCTCCCTCCCTCCCCTCCTTTCTTCCTTCCCCCTTCCCTTTCATCCTTCCTTCCCCCCCCCTCTCTTTCCTTCCTCCTTCCCTTCCTCCCTTTTGACCCTTCCATCCTTCTCTCTTCCCTTCCTTCCTCCTTCCCTTCTTTCTTTCCATCCCTGGGCAGCTAGCATGCGGCCCCCAAGTTAGAAAGTTTGCCCTTGCCAATACTCACTCACTTGCCGAAGTGGTGTGCAGAGAGTGCTTGAGCTGACACAAACTTTGCCCCTCCCTTGTGCTTTTGCAGGAGCTGCCGGGTGGCCCCGCTCATCCAGTGCGACTACTGCCCGCTGCTGTTCCACATGGACTGCCTGGAGCCTCCGCTCACGGCCATGCCCCTGGGCCGCTGGATGTGTCCGAACCACATTGAGCACGTGGTGGTGAGCCAACGGCCCCCTCCGCCCCTTGCCCTGGAGCCGGGTCCGGAGAGCGGGCCTCCCCCTTTGGGCTCACCCGCGGCCCCCGTGTCTCTCCTCCAGCTGAACCAGAAGAACATGACCCTGAGCAACCGCTGCCGGGTCTTCGACCGCTTCCAGGACACCATCTCGCAGCACGCCGTCAAGGTGGACTTCCTCAACCGGATCCACAGGAAGCACCCGCCCAACCGCCGTGTGGCCCAGTCCATGAAGAGGAAAGGCTTGAAGGTAAGGGGGCCGGTCTGGTCACCAGCCACATTCATGTCTTGCTGGCCGTTGACGCTCTCCACTCCATTGACTCACCTCCTGTTCACTCTTCCTCCGTCCTCAGATCCCGGACGCTATCAAATCCCAGTATAAGATCCCTCCTCCGCTACTGGCGCCGGCGGGGATCCGAGACGGGGAGCTCATCTGCAACGGGGTCCCCGCGGAGGATGCCCTGCACACGCACCTTTGCAATCCGGAGCACTTAGCCAGCCAGTCGGAACAGCAAGAGGTGAGGCGCCTGGAGGGACGGGTCTGCTTGTGTTGTCGGAGGAGAGTCATTATGAGCACTGGTTTGAGTGGGAAGCCTGCTATCAGGATGAGGTATGGGCAAACTTTGGCCCTCGGAGTGTTTTGGAGTTCAACTCCCACCATTCCTAACAGCCTCAGGCCCTTTCCTCAGGTGGGGGTTGGGAGTTGGGGTCCAAAACAATTGATCCCAATGATGGTTATGGGCCCAGCACTCAGCTTAAGTACCTGAGGGGGGAAAGGAAGGGGGCTGAGGCTGTTAGGAATGGTGGGAGTTGGGAGTTGGGGTCCAAAACACCTGGAGTTAGGAGTTGGGGTCCAAAACACCTGGAGTTAGGAGTTGGGGTCCAAAACACCTGGAGTTAGGAGTTGGGGTCCAAAACACCTGGAGTTAGGAGTTGGGGTTCAAAACACCTGGAGTTAGGAGTTGGGGTCCAAAACACCTGGAGTTAGGAGTTGGGGTCCAAAACACCTGGAGTTACGAGTTGGGGTTCAAAACACCTGGAGTTAGGAGTTGGGGTCCAAAACACCTGGAGTTAGGAGTTGGGGTCCAAAACACCTGGAGTTAGGAGTTGGGGTCCAAAACACCTGGAGTTAGGAGTTGGGGTCCAAAACACCTGGAGTTAGGAGTTGGGGTCCAAAACACCTGGAGTTAGGAGTTGGGGTCCAAAACACCTGGAGTTAGGAGTTGGGGTTCAAAACACCTGGAGTTAGGAGTTGGGGTTCAAAACACCTGGAGTTAGGAGTTGGGGTCCAAAACACCTGGAGTTGGGAGTTGGGATCCAAAACACCTGGAGTTGGGGTCCAAAACACCTGGAGGTAGGAGTTGGGGTTCAAAACACCTGGAGTTGGGAGTTGGGGTCCAAAACACCTGGAGTTGGGAGTTGGGATCCAAAACACCTGGAGTTGGGGTCCAAAACAATTGCTCCTAAGGATGGTTATGGGCCCAGCACTCGGATTAAGCAGCTGAGGGAGAAAAGGAAGGGGCCTGAGGCTGTTAGGAATGGTGGGAGTTGGGAGTTGGGGTCCAAAACACCTGGAGTTAGGAGTTGGGGTCCAAAACACCTGGAGTTAGGAGTTGGGGTCCAAAACACCTGGAGTTAGGAGTTGGGGTCCAAAACACCTGGAGTTAGGAGTTGGGGTTCAAAACACCTGGAGTTAGGAGTTGGGGTCCAAAACACCTGGAGTTAGGAGTTGGGGTCCAAAACACCTGGAGTTAGGAGTTGGGGTCCAAAACACCTGGAGTTAGGAGTTGGGGTCCAAAACACCTGGAGTTAGGAGTTGGGGTCCAAAACACCTGGAGTTAGGAGTTGGGGTTCAAAACACCTGGAGTTAGGAGTTGGGGTTCAAAACACCTGGAGTTAGGAGTTGGGGTCCAAAACACCTGGAGTTAGGAGTTGGGATCCAAAACACCTGGAGTTGGGGTCCAAAACAATTGCTCCTAAGGATGGTTATGGGCCCAGCACTCGGATTGATCAGCTGAGGGAGAAAAGGAAGGGGCCTGAGGCTGTTAGAAATGGTGGGAGTTGGGAGTTGGGGTCCAAAACACCTGGAGTTAGGAGTTGGGGTCCAAAACACCTGGAGTTAGGAGTTGGGGTCCAAAACACCTGGAGTTAGGAGTTGGGGTCCAAAACACCTGGAGTTAGGAGTTGGGGTCCAAAACACCTGGAGTTAGGAGTTGGGGTCCAAAACACCTGGAGTTAGGAGTTGGGGTCCAAAACACCTGGAGTTAGGAGTTGGGGTCCAAAACACCTGGAGTTAGGAGTTGGGGTCCAAAACACCTGGATGGTTATGGGCCCAGCACTCGGATTGATCAGCTGAGGGAGAAAAGGAAGGGGCCTGAGGCTGTTAGAAATGGTGGGAGTTGGGAGTTGGGGTCCAAAACACCTGGAGTTAGGAGTTGGGGTCCAAAACACCTGGAGTTAGGAGTTGGGGTTCAAAACACCTGGAGTTAGGAGTTGGGGTCCAAAACACCTGGAGTTAGGAGTTGGGGTCCAAAACACCTGGAGTTAGGAGTTGGGGTCCAAAACACCTGGAGTTAGGAGTTGGGGTCCAAAACACCTGGAGTTAGGAGTTGGGGTCCAAAACACCTGGAGTTAGGAGTTGGGGTTCAAAACACCTGGAGTTAGGAGTTGGGGTCCAAAACACCTGGAGTTAGGAGTTGGGGTCCAAAACACCTGGAGTTAGGAGTTGGGGTTCAAAACACCTGGAGTTAGGAGTTGGGGTTCAAAACACCTGGAGTTAGGAGTTGGGGTCCAAAACACCTGGAGTTGGGAGTTGGGATCCAAAACACCTGGAGTTGGGGTCCAAAACAATTGCTCCTAAGGATGGTTATGGGCCCAGCACTCGGATTAAGCAGCTGAGGGAGAAAAGGAAGGGGCCTGAGGCTGTTAGGAATGGGGGGAGTTGGGAGTTGGGGTCCAAAACAATTGATCGCAATGATGGTTATGGACCCAGCACTCGGATTAAGCAGCTGTGGGGGAAAAGGAAGGTGCCTGAGGCTGTTAGGAATTGTGGGAGTTGGGAGTTGGGGTCCAAAACACCTGGAGGTAGGAGTTGGGGTTCAAAACACCTGGAGTTGGGAGTTGGGGTCCAAAACACCTGGAGTTGGGAGTTGGGATCCAAAACACCTGGAGTTGGGGTCCAAAACACCTGGAGGTAGGAGTTGGGGTTCAAAACACCTGGAGTTGGGAGTTGGGGTCCAAAACACCTGGAGTTGGGAGTTGGGATCCAAAACACCTGGAGTTGGGAGTTGGGGTCCAAAACACCTGGAGTTAGGAGTTGGGGTCCAAAACACCTGGAGTTAGGAGTTGGGGTCCAAAACACCTGGAGGTAGGAGTTGGGGTTCAAAACACCTGGAGTTGGGAGTTGGGGTCCAAAACACCTGGAGTTGGGAGTTGGGATCCAAAACACCTGGAGTTGGGGTCCAAAACACCTGGAGGTAGGAGTTGGGGTCCAAAACACCTGGAGTTGGGAGTTGGGGTCCAAAACACCTGGAGTTGGGAGTTGGGATCCAAAACACCTGGAGTTGGGGTCCAAAACACCTGGAGGTAGGAGTTGGGGTTCAAAACACCTGGAGTTGGGAGTTGGGGTCCAAAACACCTGGAGTTGGGAGTTGGGATCCAAAACACCTGGAGTTGGGGTCCAAAACAATTGCTCCTAAGGATGGTTATGGGCCCAGCACTCGGATTAAGCAGCTGAGGGAGAAAAGGAAGGGGCCTGAGGCTGTTAGGAATGGGGGGAGTTGGGAGTTGGGGTCCAAAACACCTGGAGGGAGGGCCAAAGTTTGCCCATGCCTGCTGTCAAGGAAGCTTCCTCACACCCCACACTGGCAATTGGTCCTAATGTTGGTTATGGGCCCAGCACTCAGCTTAAGCAGCTGAGGGGCTGTTAGGAATGGTGGGAGTTGAAGTCCAAAACCCCTGGCAGACCAAAGAGAGTGTGGCTATCCCTAGGAAGGCCCCCAAAGAGCTGCAGTCTCCTCACGTGTGGCCTTTTCTTTTCCTCCGGCTTGCAGTGGTTGTGCAGCGTGGTGGCCCTGCAGTGCAGCATCTTGAAACACTTGTCTGCCAAGCAGGCGCCTCCTCCTTCGCCTTGGGACTCGGAGCAGGCGGAGAAGGCCGACGTGAAGCCGGTGGTGGTCTCGGCCCCCGACAAGGCCGACCTCCCTTCGCTCTACTTGGCCTCCGCCCAGAACTCCTTCCCGGAGGACGCCCGCTTCTCCCCGTGCACGGACCGGCCCAGGAAGGCCTCCCCCTGCGGGACCGCCAACGGCCCCAACGTTGCCCCAACGGACGCCAAGGCCAACGGGCCGCACTTCTATGGGGCCGGCCTCCCTGCGGTCTTGCCACAACGGCAGCAGCAACAACAACCCTGGCCCCGGCCCGCCACTCCCCCGGCGGCCAGTGTCGGGCTCCTCAACCACGTGGTGAAGACGGAGAACGCAGCGGGCCCGCTCTCCTGCGCACACCGGGGGCTGAAGAACGCGCAGGCGCAGGCGGGGTCCCTGCTCTCCATGGACCTGGGGGCCCTGGAGTCCCCTCTGACCGCCACCCGGGCACTGACCCCTCCCCAGGCCGCCCTGGGCGACGGCAGCGCCTCCTCCATCCGGGCCGCCCACGGCTTCTGCTCCCCGGCACCCCCTCCAGGTGAGAGCGGGGGCGCCCCTTGGCCTTGAGGCACCCCCAGGCAGAAAACAAGCCCATCCGTGCTTGCAAAACAAGGGCTTCCGTTTGCCTCCAAACCAAACACGAACCACCTCCAGGGTCAGAATTCGGCTTCTCTCTAGGCCTCAGGTTTCTCGTAACGCAGCTCATCTCCATTGAGGGTCTCTCCTGCCTTACGGTTACTTTCAAAGGGCCATTAAATCTGTGACTAAGTTGATGAGGAGCTCCCAGTAGCGCAGTGGGTTAAACCGCTGAGCTGCTGATCTTGCTGAACCCTCTATGCCTTTGGCTCCCACCAAAAGGCCAGTTACTGAATGACCGTCTTTAGTTCTTGTGACTATTACACTATGTAACACAATTTGTTGCGAGACCCCCAGTGACACAGTGGGTTAAAGCGCTGAGTTGCTGAACTTGTTGACCGAATGGTTGCAGGTTCGAATTTGGGGAGCAGCGTGAGCTCCTTCTGTTAGCCCCAGCTTCTGCCAACGTAGCAGTTCAAAAACATGCAAATGTGAGCAGATCAATAGGTACTGCTCCAGTGGGAATGTAACGGTGCTCCATGCAGTCATGCTGGCCACATGACCTAGGAGGTGTCTACGGACAACGCCGGCTCTTCAGTTTAGAAATGGAAGTGAGCACTAACCCTCAGAGTAGACTTAATGTCAGGGGGAAAACCTTTTCCTTTACAATAGGTACCGCTCCGGCAGGAAGGTAAGGGTTCTCCATGCAGTCATGCTGGGTGACCTAGGAGGTGTCTACGGACAATGCTGGCTCTTCAGTTTAGAAATAGAGATGAGCAACAACCCCCAGAGTCAGACATGACTGGACTTCATGTCAGGGGGAAACCTTTACAATAGGTACCGCTCCGGCAGGAAGGCAACGGTGCTCCATGCAGTCATGCTGGCCACATGACCTAGGACAGCTCTTCAGTTTAGAAATGGAGATGAGCACCAGAGTCAGGCGTGACTGGACTTAATGTCAAGTAGAAATCTTTACTAATAGTGATACAGTGGGTTAAACTGCTGAACTTGCGGACTGAAAGGTTGGCGGTTCGAATCCTGGGAGTGGCGTGAGCTCTTGCTGTCAGCCTCCGCTACTGCCAACCTAGCAGTTCGAAAACATGCAAATGTGAGTAGATCAATAGGTACTGCTTCTGCAGGTGGGTAACAGCCCTCCATGCAGTCACGCTGCCCACATGACCTTGGAGGTGTCTATGGACAACACTGGTTCCTTGGCTTAGAAATGGAGGTGAGCACCACCCCACAGAGTTGGACACGAGGGGAAACCTTTACCTTTACTAAGTCTAGAACAACTTGAAGGCCCACAACAACAACATCAACAGTCCGAATTAACACAGCAAGGGGAAAACCTTCCTGTACCTTAAGCTGATGAGAGTTGTGATACACCTTAGGTGCGGTGTATCAGGGGAATGGGGTTTGGAATGGAGACCTAAGGCTTTTGTGGGTAGGAGGCCTGACTTTGTGGTTTCCCCAACCCCAGGGTTGCAATCCCCATTATCCCCAGATCATCCATTACTGTTGTCCTTCAGTAATAGCCAGGGATCCCAAATCGGGTCAAAACTACAGAGCACTGACCACTATGTAAACAAATTCTAGTTGGATATGGGTCCTTTTGGAGGCCACCATAATAGGTTGATGTGTCCCTCAAGGAAAAGGTGGGCCAAAGCCAGGCTCCTGACCCATCCTTGCTCTTCCTCTTCCTTCCAGACGGCAAGGCCAGTCCCAGCGCCTTGCCCCTCGGCAGCCTCTTGGCCTCCCCCTCCTTGCTCCTTTCCAATTCTTCGGCCGCGCTGGACCTCGCCGGGTCCTTGAAAGCATTGATGGACGGCAGCGGAGGTGAGCCTCTCTCGGGCCGAGCGGCACCTTTCTTTGGTGGGCGACTCCCGAAGGGTCTCCCGGGGCTTTCACTGAACCGCCATGTTTCTCCTTCCGCAGAGATCGAGATCAATATGCTGGACGAGAGGTTGATCAAGTTCCTGGCCTTGCAGAGACTACACCAGCTCTTCACGTCGAAGGTCCAGCCCTTCGCGGGCAGCCTCGGGCCCCAGCCGCCCAGCCCACAGGACCACCCCTCCGAAGGTACCCCAGACATACAGAAATATACATACATTTCTCTCCCACATTTACTTGCTAAGCGGCTCACACTAAAACCAAGTACGATACAATTAAATTCCACTATTATTATTGTTGTTGTTGTTGTTGTTATCTATACACATACATCTATATAAATAAAAATGTAATGTTTGTTTGTGGGATTAGCATAACTCAAAAACCACTGGATGAATGGACACCAAATTTGGGCACAACACACCTCTCAAGCCAATGAGTGACCATCACTCAGAAAAACACAGCAAAAGAGATTTTAAAAGCCAAAAAACAAAAACCCCATTGCAACACATGTACAAAACCACATATATATGGGCAAACACACATATACACAAATATATACACACATATATATATACACACAAAACACATATACACAGACTGAGCCTCAGCAACACGTGGAGGGGACGGCTAGTACATACATACACACATATAATTATGTAATATAATAATTATAATAATATTATAATAATATAATCTTATTTATATAAATAAAAAGGTAATGTTCGTTTGTAGGATCAACAGAACTCAAAAACCACTGGGGGAATTGACACCAAATTTGGACACAAGGCACCTCACAACCCAATCTATGTCCTTCACTCAAAAAAAAAAAAAAAAACACTGAAAAACACAGCAGAAGGGACTGAAAACCCCCAAAAGCTAAATGATAAAAAGCAAAATGACAATACAGAAAAAAGGGAAGAAAGAGGGAGGGAAGAGGCAAAAAAGAAAAGAAAGAGAAAAAGAAAGACGGAGAGAAAGAAAGAAAAGAAGAAAAGGGAGAAGGAAACATGGAAGCAAAGAGAGAAGGAAGGAAAGAGGTAGAGAAGGAAGAAAGGAGAGAAAGGGAAGGAAAGAAAAGGGAAGGAGAGAAGGAAAGAAGGGAAAGAAGGAAGGAAAGAGGGAGCAAAGGAAGGGGGGGAAGATGTAGAGAAAGAGGGAGGGAAGGAAAGAGAGAAGGAAGAAAAAAGAGACAACAGAAGAGAAAGAAAAAAAGGAAGGAAGAAGAGGAGGAAAGACAGGAAGGAAGGAAAGAGGGAGTGAAGGAAGGAGGGGAAAAAGGAGAGAAAGAGGGAAGGTTGGCCACAGCAACGTGTGGCAGGTACAGCTAGTCTATATAAATAAAAATGTCATGTTTGTTTGTGGGATTAAGTAAAAAAAACCACTGGGGGAATTGACACCAAATTTGGACACTACACCCCTAACAGACCAACAAGTGACCATCAATCATAAAAACACTGAAAAACAAGAAGAGACTTTAAAAGCCAAAAAAACAAAAACTGGGAGTTGTAGTTCACCCTTATCCAGAGAGCACTGACAATGGATCTGGACCAAACTTTGCCCACAGACCCAACATGGGCAACTGGGATTACTGGCTGGGTTGGTGGGTGATTGCCCTGGGAACCTGGGACTTATAGTTCACCCTTGTCTAGATATCATTGAATCCAGCGGATATCGGACCTGGACCACCCTTGGCACACAGACCCAACTTTGAAGAAGAGCAGGGTGTGGAAGGATTGACTCACGTTTCTGGGAATTGTAGTTCACCCACCTCCTTATGCATTTCTCTAATGGGAGCATTCATAGAAAACAAAAGGAAAGACTGGCTTTTTGCTCATAAATAGTGCTGGGCATTCCCAAATGGATATGACCACACTTCAGAAAACACTTTTCTGTCTTGCAGGGCAGGAGAAGGAGGTGCAGGCCCGGGCCGTCTTCTACCCGCTCCTGGGGATGGGCAGCGCTGTCAACATGTGCTACAGGACTCTCTACATCGGAGCAGGCAAGGCCCCGCCCTCAGCGCGACCACCACCCCTGGGGGGGGGGGTCTCTGGCAGGCCTTCCAGGGTCCCTTCTGGCTGGAAAGGAGAGGAAGTGGAGGCTGGGCTGTCCTTGAACCCTTTGCCAGGGCCTTTGCTGGCCCACCCCGTATTCATGGCTTGCGTCCTCTCCTCTTTTGACAGGAGCCGACATGGACGTGTGCCTTACGAACTATGGTCACTGCAACTACGTGTCGGGCAAGCATGCCTGCATCTTTTATGACGAGGTGCGTCACAGGATGCTCTGCGAAGGAGCAAGTCCATGAGGATATACTCCATATTTCATTGTGTACTAGTTGCGCGTTTTTCGGGGATGGTGAAATCGGTATTTTTGTGTTCCTCACGTAATAGTCGCAGAGCTGTTGGGGGCTGATGCCTCTTCCCGAAGGCAAAGCAGTTTAGAAACTAGAATGAAATGAACGATGTGGACCAAACAATGATGGATCTGGACCAAACCTGGCATGAATACTCAATATGCCCAAATGTGCACACTGGTGGAGTTTGGGGAAAATAGACCTTAACATTTGGGAGTTGTAGTTGCTGGGATTTATAGTTCACCTCCAATGAAAGAGCATTCTGGACCCCACCAACGATAGAATTGAGCCAATCTGAGTTGCCTTTGGGCGGAAATGGGTGGGATAGATATAATATAAATAAATAAATAAATAAAATCTTGGCAGACAGAACTCACACGATGAACAGAAAATACGGGAAGGGTTTGGTGGGCATTGACCTTGAGTTTGAGTTTGCTCCAGAGAGCAACGTGGACTCACACAGTGATGGATCTGGACCAAACTTGGCACCACTACTCAGTGTGCTCAAATCTAGTGTCGTTTGGGGAAAATAGACTTGACATTTGGGAGTTGTCGTTGCTGGGATTTATAGTTCACCTCCAATCAAAGAGCATTCTGAACCCCACCAACTATGGAATTGAATCAATCTTGGCAGACAGAACTCTGACAGCCACAGAAAATACTGGAAGGGTTTGATGGGCATTGACCTTGAGTTTGGGAGTTGTCGTTCACCTACATCCAGTGGACTCAAACAATGATAGATCTGGACCAAACTTAGTGTGAATAGTCAATATGCCCAAATGTGAACACTGGTGGAGTTTGGGGAAAGTAGAGCTTGATATTTGGGGGTTGTAGTTGCTAGGATTTATAGTTCATCTCCAATCAAAGAGCATTTTGAACCCCACCAACCATGGGATTGAGCCGATCTTGGCAGACAGAACTCCCACGACCAATGGAAAATACTGGAAGGGTTTGGTGGGCATTGACCTTGAGTTTGGGAGTTGTAGTTCACCTCCATCCAGAGAGTACTATGGACTCAGACAATGACAGATCTGGACCAAACTTGGCATGAATAGTCAATATGCCCAAATGTGCACACTGGTGGAGTTTGGGGAAAACAGACCTTAACATTTGGGAGTTGTAGTTGCTGGGATTTATAGTTCACCTCCAATCAAAGAATATTCTGAACCCCACTAACGATGGAATTGAACCAAACTTGGCACACAGAACTCCCACGACCAAAAGAAAATATTGGAAGGGTTTGGTGGGCATTGACCACGCAGAACACCAGGCTGTTGTTATTTTTCATCGCGTAATAGTCTCGCCCTGCTTTTCCCGGTCTTCCCCAGAACACCAAGCATTACGAGCTGCTCAACTACAGCGAACACGGCACAACGGTGGACAATGTCCTGTATTCGTGTGACTTCTCGGAGAAGACGGCCCTCGTCCCGCCCAGCAGCATGGTTGCCAAAGTACAAAGCGTGATCAGTAAGTTCTCGGCTTGTTGGGGCCTTTCTCCCTCGCAAATCCCCATTTCCATAGACAGTGGGACGGCCCCGGAACACGGCCAATCCCAGGAAAGCGTCCGTAAACAAAGTGAAGATCTGAATGAGCAGAGCCCAAACACAGCAGATTCCCTTCCGTGCCGGAAAAGTTTCTGCAAGTCTTAGTTTTGCAGATATCGAATATTTGTGTTGATTAAACTGCTGTGAATTCTAGTTTTAGCCCTGGAGTGGGTTCAAAAGCCCCTCAGAGATGGTCTCCTTTGCCCAAATCCCACCCTACAAGTCCCAGGGAGAATGAGACAGAATATGGTATTTGGCTCAGGATTCGCCTTCCAGAAAAATGCCTGGAAGCCATCTGTTGTCGTTATTGAGATTATGATTAACTTTATTTTGACCTTGTCTTTCAAAGCACTCCCAAGAGATGGCCATCCAGCCATGGATAGATATGTCTGAGAGCAAGAGAGAGATTGTAGCTATCTATATAAAAATGAGTGAGGTAGGGAAAGAAGGAAGGAAGGAAGGAAAGAAAGAAGTAGAGAAGGAAGAAAGAAGAACAGAAAGAAAAAGAGAAGGAAAAAAAGAGGAAGAGAAGTAACGAAGGAAAGAAAGAAAGAAATGGAAGGAAGGAAGGAAAAGGAAGGAAAAGGAAGGAAGGAAAGGTAGAGAAGGAAGAAAGGCAAGAAAGAGGGTGGAAAGGAAGGAAAGAGAGAAATAAGGATAGAAGCAAAGAGTGAAGGAAGAAAGGAGAGAAAGTGGAGAAAGAAAAAGGGAGAAGGAAGGAGAGAAGGAAAGGAGAGAAAGGTGGGGAAGGAAGGAAGCAAAAAGAGAAGGAAGGAAGGAGAGAGAGGGAGGAAGGAAGGAGAGAAAAAGGAAAGAAGAAAGAGGAAGGAAGAAAGGAGAGAAAGGGGAAAGAAAAAGGGAGAAGGAAGGAGAGAAGGAAAGGAGAGAAAGGGGGGAAGGAAGGAAGCAAAAAGAGAAGGAAGAAAGGAAGGAGAGGGAGGGAAGGAAGAGGAAAGAGAGAAAATAAGGATAGAAGCAAAGAGCGAAGGAAGAAAGGAGAGAAAGTAGAAGGGAAAGAAAAAGGGGAGAAGGAAGGAATGAAGGAAAGAAGGAGAGAAAGAGGGAAGGAAGGAAAGAGAAGGAAGTATGGACGCAAAGAGCGAAGGAAGGAAGGAAAGGTAGAGAAGGAAGAAAGGAGAGGAAGAGGAAGGGAAAGAAAAAGAGGATAAGGAAGGAGAGAAGGAAAGGAGGAGAAAAAGAAGGAAGAAAGGAAGGAGAGAAGGAAGTATGGATGCAAAGAGCGAAGGAAGGAAAGGTAGAAAAGGAAGAAAGGAGAGAAAGAAGAAGGGGGAAAAGAGGATAAGGAAGAAAAGGAGGAAGGAAGGAAGGAAAGAAAAAAGGTAAGGAAGGAAAGCAGGAGGGAAGGAAAGAAAGAGGTAGGAAAGGAAGAAGAGAAGTAAGGAGGGAGAGGAAGAGGGATGGAGGATGGAAACAAAGAGGGAAAGAAAGGAGAGAAAGAAGGAAGGAAAATCGACATTTATCAGACCCCAGCTCTTTCTCTTTTCATTACCATTTAACGTGACTAGGCCACAACAAGGCGTGGCCGGGTACAGCTAGTATAATAGAATCCTAGAGTTAGAAGAGACGCCAGGAGCAGGAAAGGCACCAACAAAGCCCATCCAGCCTCTGTTTCAAAGCCTCCACTGGACTCTGAGACAGGGTTGTTGTTGTTGTCGAAGGCTTTCATGGCCGGAATCACTGGGTTGTTGTAGGTTTTTTCGGGCTATATGGCCATGTTCTAGAGGCATTCTCTCCTGACGTTTCGCCTGCATCTATGGCAAGCATCCTCAGAGGTAGTGAGGTCTGTTGGAACTAGGCAAAAGGGGTTTTATATATCTGTGGATCGCATCTCTGTATACGAACCTACATGGTCCCTTCGATCTTCCGGAGAGGCCCTGCTCTCGATCCCACCAGCATCGCAGGCACGATTGGTGGGGATGAGAGAGAGGGCCTTTTCGGTGGCGGCCCCTCAACTCTGGAACTCACTGTCTAGACATCAGACAAGCTCCAACTCTGGCACTCTTCAGGAGGAGCTTGAAGACGTGGCTGTTCCAGTGTGCCTTCCCGGAATAATGACCCCATAGCACTTTGTCCTCCAAAGCACTTTACATGTGTATTGTTGAAGGCTTTCATGGCCGGAATCACTGGGTTGTTGTAGGTTTTTCCGGGCTATATGGCCGTATAGCCCAGAAAAACCTACAACAACACTTTACATTTCTTTAGGTCTGCTTGTATGCCCTTCCACAAACACCACTATCACCTTTTCGTCCATGTCCCAGCATTATTCCCAATTTTAACTCTGCATTTGGCCTTCCCACTGTTTTTAATTATGTGTTGTATTATTGATAATGTTGTGTATTTTATTGTTTATGTTTTTTAATTGTTGTGTTTGGGCTTGGCCTCATGTAAGCCGCACTGAGTCCCCTGGGGTGATGGTAGCGGGGTACAAATAAAGGTAGTCCACACTCTGGTTACATCCCGTTTAGACTACTGCAACGCTCTCTACGTGGGGTTGTCTTTGAAGACTGCTCGGAAGCTTCAACTAGTCCAACGCTCGGCAGCCAGATTACTAACAGGGGCTGGGTACAGGGAGCACACCACTCCGCTGTTACGCCAGCTCCACTGGCTGCCAGTTTGCTACCGGGCACAATTCAAAGTGCTGGCGTTAGCCTATAAACCCTAAACGGTTCTGGCCCTACTTACCTCTCCTCCTATGAACCGACTAGGACACTAAGATCATCCGGGGAGGCCCTGCTCTCCGTCCCGCCTGCATCACAGGCGCGGTTGGCAGGGACGAGAGACAGGGCCTTCTCGGTGGTGGCCCCTCGGCTGTGGAACGCCCTTCCCACAGACATCAGATCAGCTCCCTCATTAATGGCATTTCGGAAGTAAGTGAAAACCTGGTTATTTGAACAGGCGTTTGAATAGGCAGTGCAATGAATTGCAATGAATCATAGGAATCGGAACAACGGATGACGAACTTGGATTATGATTTTAGTTATGAGACGCTAGTGAACTGGTTATTGATGTTTATTGATGTTATTTGCTTAGTGTATTCGTGTGTTAATTGTTTTTAAATGGCTGTATGGTGTTGCATTGAATTTTTGCTGCTTCTATTGTTAACTGCTCTGAGTCGCCTAATTGGCTGAGAAGAGCGGTATACAAATAAAGTAAGTAAGTAAATCATAGAATCCTAGAATCCTAGAGTTGGAAGAGACCTCCTGGGCCATCATCCAGTCCAACCCCATTCTGCCAAGAAGCAGGAATATTGCATTCAAATCACCCCTGACAGATGGCCATCCAGCCTCTGCTTAAAAGCTTCCAAAGAAGGAGCCTCCACCACACTCCGCGGCAGAGAGTTCCACTGCTGAACAGCTCTCACAGTCAGGAAGTTCTTCCTCATGTTCAGATGAAATCTCCTCCAAAATAATTGTTGTTGTTGTTGTTGTTATTATTATTATTATTATATGGAATGACCAGTCCTTTCCTGTTCCATTGAGGCCTTGTCTCCAGCCGTGTCTTTTTTCCCCCAGAGCGCCACAAGAGCCGGAAGCAGCAGCAGCAGCAGAAGCAGGAGGAAGTTCCTCCCAGCGAGGAGGCCCCCGGGGTGGCAGTGGCAGGGTCGTCGGCGGTGATGGCGATGCGCTCCCAGGCTCAGGGCCCGGCGCTGCGCCCGTGCAACTGCAAGGCCAGCAGCTCCAGCCTGATTGGGGGCAGTGGGGCTGGCTGGGAGGGGACGGCCCTCCTCCACCACGGCAGCTACATCAAGCTGGGCTGCCTCCAGTTCGTCTTCAGCGTCACGGAGTTTGCGACCAAACAACCCAGGGGCGTTGGCGGTGTTGGCGTTGGCGGGGAGGCGGACTTGGAGGAGAAGCTGCCCCTGGCCAAGGCCCACCAGGTCCCCGTGCTGCGCTCCCACTCGGTGCCCTAGGACCCACGCCGAGGGGGGGGTGTCCGAGGGGGGGGATCAGAGACCCTCGCCTTTCCCCCTTGACTCTCCCCTTGTGCATGGGTGACATGAAGAAGAACTTTCAGAGTCTCTCTCCTTTCTTTCTTTTTTTTTGTAATGGTTTGCTCAAGTTTTAGGGGGCATTTGCACATATATTTGTACTATATACATTTCATTTAAGAGCCCGAACCCACCGGAGGAGGAAACTGCAGCGGACACTTCGCCCCTTCCGCCGGCCGTTGTAAAAAAAAAAGAAAAAAGACCCAGAAACTTGTTCTATTTTGTGCCAGTGACAATAGTTTTTTATATTAAAAAAAAAAGAGAGAAAGAAAGAAATACAGTTTTCATACCGCAAACAAAAAAAAAAATTCTATACCATTATCACGGTTGTATTATTTAATTGTAAAGGCGTTGCTCTATTATTATTCTCTTTCTTTTCTTTTTTTTTTCCTTCCTCCCCTCCCTGCTGCAAGTTCACCTCTGTGACGGTGGCAGTGAGAAGAGAGGGGGGGCGCTTTTCTCCAACTATTAATTCATTAATTATTATTAATTAATTATTATTCTGGCATCCATCCTGTTTTGCAGACGATGACGAGAAGTATTTGCAGTGGGAAGGGAGGGGAGGGGAGGGGGAGGCCTTTCTGTGTAAATAACCCCCCACCGACGGCATTTTTTTCCCCCCCACTCCGTGTTTTTTAAGCTGTGTACAGTGCTCCGTTGTGGTATGACGTTGCCTCCGGTTTGTCTATTGTAGCAAAGCGTTTCTTTGTCGTGAGCCTGTTTTTATGTCCTCCTCTCCCTCTCTCGACCCCCCCCACCCAACCCCCCCACCCTTATTCTCTCCACAGCCGATGTACAGAAGTAATTGCAATGTTTTAGGCTTCTACGGAAACATTTTTCTTTTCTCTTCTTTTTCCCCCTTCCGCCCCTGTATTCTGTATATAAAACAACACAAAATACGGCACTCACCGGTGTCTCTGCCTGTCTGTCGGGACTCCGGAAGAAGCACTCAGGCCCTCCTCCTCCTGCCGCATTTCGGGGCTCTTCTGAGATCGAGGTCTGAGGCTCATTTAAAGCAGGGGTTCGCACCCACCCCTCTCCCCAAACTTTAGACTTAGGGTCAACCTAAGTCTACCGTTTGGGAGCCTCCGGTGGCACAATGGGGGCTCCCAAGCTTGTGCTGACAGGTCAGAGGTTCGAATCCGAGGAGAGCACGGATGAGCCTCCCACAAGGATGGTAAAACATCAAAACATCCGGGCAACGTCCTTGCAGACTGCCAATTCTGGTCAACGTCCTTGCAGACGGTCAATTCTGGGCAACATCAACTGGGCAACGTCCTTGCAGACAGCCAATTCAGGGCAACATCAACTGAGCAACGTCCTTGCAGACAGCCAATTCTGGGCAACATCCTTACAGATGGCCAATTCCAGGCAACATCCCCTAGGCAACGTCCTTGCAGACAGCCAATTCTGGACAACGTCCTTGCTGACGGCCAATTCCAGGCAACATCCCCTAGGCAACGTCCTTGCAGACGGCCAATTGTGAGCAACGTCCTTACAGATGGCCAATTTCAGGCAACATCCCCTAGGTAACGTCCTTGCAGACAGCCAATTCTGGGCAACGTCCTTGCTGACGGCCAATTCCGGGCAACGTCCCCTGGGCAACATCCTTGCAGACGGCCAATTCTGGGCAACGTCCTTGCAGACGGCCAATTCTGGGCAACATCCCCTGGGCAACGTCCTTCCAGACGGCCAATTCTGGCCAACGTCCTTGCAGGCGGCCAATTCTGGCCAACGTCCTTGCAGATGGGCAATTATCTCACACAAGAAGCAACTTGCAGTTTGTCATGTTGCTCCTGACCTGAAAAAGAAAACTACATCTAGAACAGCACCCCCTTGTGGCACAGCAGATTAAACTGCTGAGCTGCCTAACTTGCTGACCGAAAGGTGGGCAATTTGAATCCAGGGAGTGGGATGAACTCCCGCTATTAGCACCAGCTTCTGCCAACCTAGCAGTTTGGAAACATGCAAATGTGAGTAGATCAATAGGTACCGCTCCTGTGGGAAGGTAACAGCGCTCCATGCAGTCCTGTGAGTGGCCACATGACCTTGGAGGTGTCTACGGACAATGCCAGCTCTTTGGCTTAGAAATGGAGATGAGCACCAGAGTCGGACACGTGCGGGATAAGTAGCCTGTCAGTGTAGCATGCCACCCGTTCGAGCCAGGTGAGTTGTCCTACTACTAGGAACCGGCCATGTTGTAAGAGGCCGCCTGCGGAGATCTGGCCCTTTGTTTGGGATTGAACAACCAGGTGAGCACCCTGCATTTTTGGTCGAATGCCAGAGAGAGAGGTGGGACACAAGGGGAAATGGGAGCAAGCGTTTTGCGTGGACTTCCGTGGTGCACATCCCAGCATCCCCTCATCCTGCCCAGTCCTTGCAACTCCACAAAGTTTTGGATTAAAGCCTTGCTTCCCTAATGGAATACACTGGGAGAAGGTCAAAGACAGAAATCTGGAGGGAAGCTGGTACCCAAGAAAATGACTTTATAGAGGCCACTAGGTCAGGAGGTCCCCAAACTAAAGGCCTGCGGTCCAGATGCGGCCCTTGACCTCCACCCTAAGTCTGAAATGACTTGAAGGCACACAACGACAATGACAATCCGAACAAAGTTGACAATCTTCTCAATCAAACGCAGGCACACATTCCCCATTATTGGTCACTGGGTTGTATGTTTTATGGGCTGTCTGGCCATGTTCCAGAAGCATTCTCTCCTGATGTTTCGCCCACATCTATGGCAGGCATCCTCAGAGGTGTGAGGTCTTGTCGAAGGCTTTAATGGCTGGAATCACTGGGTGGTTGTAGGTTTTTTGGGCTATATGGCCATGTTCCAGAAGCATTCCCTCCTGACATTTCGCCCACATCTGTGGCAAGCATCCTCAGAGGTTGTGAGGTCTTGTCAAAGGCTTTAATGGCTGGAATCACTGGGTGGTTGTAGGTTTTTCAGGCTATATGGCCATGTTCTAGAAGCATTCTTTCCTGACGTTTCGCCCACATCTATGGCAGCCATCCTCAGAGGTTGCGAGGTCTTGTCATAAGCCTTTCATAGCTGGAATCTCTGTGTTGTTGTAGGTTTTTCGGGCTATATGGCCATATTCTAGAAGCATTCTTTCCTGAAATTACGCCTGCATCTATGGCAAGCATCCTCAGAGGTTGTGAAGTGTCTGATTCTCCTTTAAATGCCATTGTTTCATCCTATGATATTCTTAGATTGGCAATTGAATAGCATTGTAGGTTTTTCGGGCTATATGGCCATGTTCTAGAAGCATTCTCTCCTGACGTTTTGCCTGCATCTATGACAAGCATCCTCAGAGGTTGTGAGGTCTATTGGAAACTAGGAAAATGGTGTTTCTCCCACCCTGGTCTTCATTGCACAGATAAAATTTCCTATTTTCCAACAGACCTCACAACTGGGTTGTTGTAGGTTTTTTGGGCTATATAGCTGTGTTCTAGAAGCATTCTCTCCTGATGTTTTGTCTGCATCTATGATGCATCCTCGGAGGTTGAGAGATCCTCCTAGGATGCTTGCCATAGATGCAGGCGAAACACCAGGAGAGAATGCTTCTAGAACATGGCCATATAGCCTGAAAAACCTAAAACAACCCAGTGATTCCGGCCATGAATAACTTTGACAAGACCTCACAACCTCTGAGAATGGCTGCCATAGATGTGGGTGAAACGTCAGGAGAGAATGCTTCTAGAACATGACCATATAGCCTGAAAAATTTACAACAACCCAGTGATTCTGGCCATGAAAGCCTTCAACAAGACCTCACAACCTCTGAGGATGCCTGCCATAGATGTGGGGCGAAACGTCAGGAGAGAATGCTTCTGGAACATGGCAGGGCAGCCCAGAAAACTCACAGCAACCCAGTGATTCCGGCCATGAAAGCTTTCAACAATACATTAAATACTGGTCAGTTTATGTTGTTTCAAACGGTTCTTCGTTTGCAATATTGTATTGTGGCTCAGTGGATTAAACCGCTGGCCTGCTGAGCTTGTTCCGAAAGGTTGCAGGTCCAAAGCTGGGGAGCGGTGTGAGCTTCTGCTGACCGCCCCAGCTTCTGCCAACCTAGCAGTTCAAAAATAGGCAAATGTGAGTAGATCAATAGGGGAAGGTAAGGGCGCTCCATGCAGTCATGCCAATGGCCACATGACCTTAGAGGTGTCTATTATCATAATAAATAATAATAATAAACTTTATTTAATACCCCGCCACCATCTCCCCAATGGGGACTCAGGGCAGCTTCCATGAGGCCATGCCCAACAGCATATTACAATGAAATAAAACCAAAACACAATAGCAACACAATAAAATACATGCAAAAAAGGTCTCACCAAGTTGAAGAAAAGCCACAGAGTTGTTTATTGCGATCCAGCTGGAAAGGATGCAAAGCCGCGATATTTCGTCAGGCAAGAATACATATGAATACAAATAAATGCCATTTTTATAGAAAAAACTGTGTGTGGTTTGATTCTCCCACTCCCCCTCCCTCCCAGCCTGGCTTGAAGGTGATTGGCTGGCGCCTCAACAGCTGGGAGGAGACTCATCTGCCCCTCGAGCACCTGGGCCAATCACAGGGCTTCCGCGGAGCGCCTGGGCCAATCAGAAGGCTTCTGCCGCCTTGGTGCGTCGACAAATAGGGAGAGAGGTGGGACAAGGGAAAACAATGCATTCTTGAATGGATTATGGAACTCAGGAAATGTCCATGTGGCTCAGAGAGTCCTAAATGGCCTTCAAGCGAAACCTGTCTATTGTCTCTCAATTGGTGGCAGTAAACATAATCCGGGTTTTCCTTAACCGCAAAGACAGAGGAACAATGGGGGCGAACTTAGGTGGATGTCTTTAGTGAGAGGTTGAATGAGTGACAGATTGGGAGGGGGAAACTTTCTGAAGGTTTCCCCTTATCCCATTGAGATATGATTAAGAGTTTGCTAATTGGTAATTTCCCTTGGTGGCCAAATACCTCTGAAGCCAAGGGATGTTACCTTTTGTTACTATCCATGCAAGGAATGTCTATAGATAAGAGTTCTTTGTGATTGCTAACCTCTGCCCTTCCAGGGTCAGGGCGACTTCCTTGTATTTTTATACATTTTTTCAACAAAGGGAATGGGTCAGAAAGGGTCGGGAGAAGATTACATACACGGGAGAAAATATGAAAATATAGAAACCATAATACAGAGAGTAAACCCAACTACCCTCCCCCAGTGTCCATAAAGGGAAATCTATCCCTGAGGGGGAAAGAGAGTCCCTTGTTTGTGAGGTGGGGGACCCTCAGGAGCCCAGGTGTGCCTCAAATGGAAAAAGTCAAATACTTTTGTGGCATGATTTTCAGTAATAAATTGGTTAACTTCTGCTATAAACATGAAAATAGAGCAGATGGCAAGCTGTTTAACCTCAGCAGACTGAAAGCCAAAACCAAGGTTACAACAACATCTGTTATAGAACTCCAGTATGCTGATGACAATGTCGTCTGTGCGCATTCAGAAGAAGATCTACAAGCCACTCTTCACAGAAGCATACGAGAAGCTCGGCCTGTCATTGAACATCAAGAAAACCAAAGTGTTCTTCCAGCAGTCACCAGCCAATCCCTCTTCAATGCCAGAGATACAGCTTAATGGTTTAACATTAGAACATGTTGACCATTTCCGCTCCCTTGGCAGCCACCTCTCCACCAAAGTCAACATCGACACCGAAATACAACACCGCCTGAGCTCTGCGAGTGCAGCATTTTCCGAATGAAGCAGAGAGTGTTTGAGGACCGGGACATCCGTAGGGATACCAAGGGGCTTGTTTATAAAGCTATTGTCCTCCCAACCCTGCTATATGCCTGCAAGACGTGGACTGTCTACAGACGTCACATGCAACTCCTGGAACAATTCCATCAGCGCTGCCTCCGGAAAATCCTGCAAATCTCCTGGGAACACAGGAGTGTGCTGGAAGAAGCAAAGACCACCAGCATTGAAGTGATGGTCCTCGCCATCAACTCCGCTGGACCGGATGCCTGACCACCGTCTCCCAAAGCATTTGCTCTACTCTGAACTTAAGAACGGAAAACGGAACATTGGTGGACAGGAAAAGAGATTTAAAGATGGCCTCAAAGCCAACCTTAAAAACTGCAGCATTGGCACTGAGAACTAGGAAGCCCTGGCTCTTGAGGGCTCCAGCTGGAGGTCAGCTGTGACCAGCAGTGCTGCAGAATCCAAGGAGGCATGAGTGGAGGGTGAAAGAGAGAAACGTGCCAGGAGGAAGGCGCGTCAAGCCAACCCCGACCGGGACCACCTTCCACCTGGAAACCAATGCCCTCACTGTGGGAGAAGATGCGGGTCAAGAAGAGGGCTCCACAGCCACCTACGAACCCACAAAAATAGTCATCAAGGAAGACCATCTTACTCGTCCAACGAGGGATTGCCTAAGTAAGTAAAGAGCATAAAGCATAACACCAAACTGACCAAGGCTTAACCCTTATTATCCAGCCTGGTGTCCTTGCCCTTAGCAAAACTATAAGTTACTATCTCTTATGGGGGGTGGGGTCATGTTCGACTTCACCGACTTGAAATGCAAAGACTTCACACACGTACTAATCCCGAAGCCTTCCGATGGTGTCCTGGGGCTGGCCGAGCTCTCCTGAGTCGACTCCCGCTCACCATCTGCTTTTCTGGATCCAGCTCCTCCAGTCCTTTGGGATCTGACAGATCTGCTCTTAGATCATCAAACCTGACCGTTGGATTAGGAGGAAGCGGGACTCGCCCACAAACAACAGAGCTGGAGGAGGAGATTGAGAACTGAGAGGAGGAGCAACTGAGAGTGTTGTGCAGCTCTGGGCAAGAAGGAGAAGGCTTGCTCTTGGTGAGCTGCCCGGACGGAGCCAAATCTTGCAGGAAAGGGCGCGATGGAGTTGGTCGGAGAGGTCCTGATGGGCCTGAGGCTGACCCTGCTAGGTTTGGGGCTGCTGGTGGGCCTCTATACCGTGGTCTACCGGACGTGCATCAAGGGGAAGGAGTGCGGGAACAAGACCAGCCTGCGGGGCAAGACGGTCCTCCTCACCGGTCAGCATGTTGGGGGGTATCTTTGGGTCACAGGGTGGCCGGGACTGTGGAAGGGGCACGGGGAGGAGGACCTGCCACACCTTCCAAGCGTACGACCAGCCACGGAGAAGTTGGCGTCCTTCCAACTTCAAGGGTTGGGATTCAGACTTGGTTGGCTCTTTGCTCTCTGTCGTAGGTGGGAACAGTGGGATCGGGAAGGCTACAGCGCTGGACCTGGCCCGCAGAGGAGCCAGGGTCATCGTGGCAAGCCGAAACAGGAAGCTGGGGGAATCTGCCGCCTGCGAGATCCGGAAGGTAAGAAACCATCCTGGGGTTGAAGTCCAAAACTTTGGTTATGGGCCCAGCACTCAGCTTGAGCTATTGAGGGGGAAAAGAAAATGGACTGAGGCTGTTAGGAATTGTGGAGGTTGGAGTCCAAAACATTGGTTATGGGCCCAGCACTCAGCTTGAGCTACTGAGAGAGGAAAGGAAAGGGCCTGAGGCTGTTAGGAATTGTGGGGTTTGGAGTCCAAAACATTGGTTATGGGCCCAGCACTCAGCTTGAGCTACTGAGGGGGAAAAGAAAATGGACTGAGGCTGTTAGGAATTGTGGAGGTTGGAGTCCAAAACTTTGGTTATGGGGCCAGCACTCAGCTTAAGCTGCTGAGGGGGGAAAGGAAAGGGCCTGAGGTTGTTGGGCATTGTGGGGGTTGGAGTCCAAAACACCTGGATGGAAGGTCCAAGTTGGCCCATGCCTGCACTTCAGTCATCTCTGCTGTGTTATCATTCCTCAGAGCAGTGTTTCTCAACCTGGGGGTCACAACCCCTGGAGGGGTTGCAAGGGGGTGTCAGAGGGGTCACCAAAGACCATCGGAAAACACAGTATTGTTGGTCATGGGGGGTTCTGTGTGGAAATTTGGCCCAAATCTTATCGTTTATGGGATTCAGAATGCCCTTTGATTGTAGGTGAACTATAAATCCCAGCAACTACAACTCCCAAATGTCAAGGTCTATTTTCTCTAAACCACCAGTGTTCACGTTTGGGTATATTGAGTATTTGTGCCAACTTTAGTCCAGATCCATCATTGTTTGAGTCCACAGTGTTCTCTGGATGGAGGTGAACTACAACTCCCAAACTCAAGGTCAATGCCCATCAAACCCTTCTAGTATTTTATGTTAGTCATGGAAGTTCTGTGTGTCAAGATTGGTTCAATTCCATCGTTGGTGGAGTACAAAATGCTCTTTGATTGTAGGTTAACTATAAATCTCAGGAACTACAACTCTCAAATGACAACCCAAGCCCACCAGTATTCAAATTAGGATGTATTTGTGTCAAATGAGAATACATCTTGCATATCAGATATTTACGTTACGATTCACAATAGTAGCAAAATTACAGTTAGGAAGTAGCAATGAAAATAATGTTATGGTTGGGGGTCACCACAACATGAGGAACTGTACTAAGGGGTCACGGCATTAGGAAGGTTGAGAAACACTGCCTCAGAGGAACTGAACCGAAGACCGGTTGACAACTAACTTGCTTCCCGTGGTTTTCCGTGTTTCCCTGTCCACAGGAAAGCGGGAACAACGAGGTGCTCTACATGAGCCTGGACTTGGGCAGCCTGCGTTCCGTCCGAGCTTTTGCGGAGGACTTCTTGCAGTCGGAGGCCCGCCTGGACATCCTCATTAACAACGCAGGTCAGAGCTTGGCCTGGTGGTAGGGTTGACCCCAGACCTCCCCAGCGGACTGACCAGTCCATTGATGAGCTCCATGTCTGGGCAACGACCTTAGGTGGCCCTCTCAGGGATAACGGGAGGTGGGGTTGAACCCAGATCTCCCAAGTGGACTGGCCGGTCTGTTGACGAGCTCCATGTCTGGGCAACAACCTTAGGTGGCCCTCTCAGGGATAACGAGAGGTGGGGTTGACCCCTAGACCTCCCAAGCGGACTGACTGGTCCGTACACGAGCTCCATGTCTGGGCAACGACCTTAGGTGGCCCTCTCAGGGATAACGGGAGGTGGGGTTGAACCCAGATCTCCCAAGTGGACTGGCCGGTCTGTTGACGAGCTCCACGTCTGGGCAAAGACCGTAGGTGGCCCTCTCAGGGATAATGGGAGGTGGGATTGACCCCAGACCTCCCAAGCGGACTGGCTGGTCCGTTGACGAGCTCCATGTCTGGGCAATGACCTTAGGTGGCCTTCTCAGGGATAACAGGAGGTGGGGTGGACCCCAGACCTCCCAAGCGGACTAGCCGATCCGTTGACGAGCTCCATGTCTGGGCAAAGACCGTAGGTGGCCCTCTCAGGGATAATGGGAGGTGGGATTGACCCCAGACCTCCCAAGCGGACTGGCTGGTCCGTTGACGAGCTCCATGTCTGGGCAATGACCTTAGGTGGCCTTCTCAGGGATAACGGGAGGTGGGATTGACCCCAGACCTCCCAAGCGGACTGGCCGGTCCGTTGACAAGCTCCATGTCTGGGCAAATACCTTAGGTGGCCCTCTCAGGGATAACGAGAGGTGGGATTGACCCCAGACCGCCCAAGCGGACTGGCCGGTCCGTTGACGAGCTCCATGTCTGGGCAACGACCTTAAGTGGCCCTCTCAGGGATAATGGGAGGTGGGATTGACCCTAGACCTCCCAAGCAGACTGGCCGGTCTGTTGACAAGCTCCATATCTGGGCAACGACCTTAGGTGGCCCTCTCAGGGGTAACGCCTGGGTGATAACACAGGGACGTCGGCCATCGACTTATATTCTTCGGTGGTTATGATCCCAGAAGCTGGTCAGAGCTGAACCCACAGTGGGGCTTCCCGCCATTCCTTCCATTTGCCTGTCCAACGATGGTGACGCCATTACAACCGTTGGGGTTTTCTTGGGAAACAGAACACGCCATAGATCAGTGTTTCTCAACCTGGCAGTCGGGACCCCTGGGAGGGTCGCAATGGGGTGTCAGATGGTTGTCAAGGACTATTGGAAAACACAGTATTTTCTGTTGGACATGGGAGTTCTGTGTACCAAGTTTGGTTCAATTCCATCATTGGTGGAGTTCACAATGCTCTTTGATTGTAGGTCAATGATAGGTCCAGATCTATCATTGTTTGAGTCCACTGGATGTAGGTGAACTACAACTCACAAACTCAAGGTCGATGCCCACCAAACCTTTCCAGTATTCTCTGTTGGTTGTGGGAGCTCTGTGTGCCAAGTTTGGCCCAAGTTCTATCATTGATGGAGTTCACAATGCTCTTTGATTGTAGGAGAACTATAAATCCAAGCAACTACAACTCCCAAATATTAAGCTCTACTTTCCCCAAACTCCACCAGTGTTCACATTTGGGCATATTGAGTCTTCGTGTAGAGTTTGGTCCAGATCTATCATTGTTTGAGTCCACTGGATGGAGGTGAACTACAACTCCCAAACTCAAGTATTCTCTGTTGGTTGTGCCAAGTTTGGTTCAATTCCATCATTGGTGGAGTTCACAATGCTCTTTGATTGTAGGTGAACTATACATCCCAGCAACTACAACTCCCAAATATCAAGCTCTGTTTTCCCCAAACTTCACCAGTGTTCACATTTGGGCATACTGACTATTCATGCCAAGTTTGGTCCAGATCTATAATTATTTGAGTCCACTGGATGTAGGTGAACTACAACTCCCAAACTCAAGTATTCTCTGTTGGTCATGGGAGTTCTGGGTCTTAGTGTTTGCTCTCTCATGCGGCCTTTCCTCCCCATAGCTGTGATCTGCGAAGGCGAATCCGAGGACGGCTTCAACGTGACCTTCCAGGTGAACCACTTGGGCCACTTCCTCCTGACCCACCTCCTCTTGGACCGCGTCAAGCAGTGCTCCCCCAGCCGCGTGGTCATCGTTTCCTCCGACGTCCATCGCAAAGGGACCGTCGACTTCCAGAAGATTCACAAGCCGGTGGAGGGCTACCTGAAGGCCTTCCAGTCTTACTGCAACAGCAAGCTGGCCAACGTCCTGCACGTCCGAGAGCTGGCCAGGAGGCTCCAAGGGACCAACGTGACCTTTTACGCCGTTCACCCAGGTGGGTGGTCGTTGGGAGCGAGGGTGTCCCTCAAAGGTCATGGCGATACCACCATAGTCCTTGTCGGTCACTTCCAGAGGTCTTGACAAGCAAAAACAGGGTGGTGGAAGCATGCTTTGATAATTTCCAATTTCCATGGTGAGCTTGTCATGAGGTTTTCTTGGCATGATTTCCTCTGAGGAGGCTGAGTGTTGAGCGATTTCCTTGGGGTCACCCTGGGTCACAGCTTTCCAAACTTTCCATGTTTCGAGATACGCATCCTTTCGTTTAGTTCCACGACTGTTCAACCAACCACTTATTAAGGTTTCATACAATATATGGATAGACCACATCAGCTCTAGATAATTAAATATGGTTTTCTGTGGGCGAGCAGATGGGGACTACTGGATGGCATGTGTTCTGTATCAGAAACTAGAGCTGATGTGGTCTATCCAGTGCCATTTTCTGAATCAGCTGACGTAGTCTGTCCAATGCCATTTTCTGAATCAGGTGATGTGGTCTATCCAATGCCATTTTCAGAACCAGCTGATGTGGTCTATCCAATGCCATTTTCAGAACCAGCTGATGTGGTCTATCCAATGCCATTTTCTGAACCAGCTGATGTGGTCTATCCAATGCCATTTTCTGAATCAGCTGATGTGGTCTATCCAATGCAGTTTTCAGAATCATCTGATGTGGTCTATCCAATGCCATTTTCTGAACCAGCTGATGTGGTCTATCCAATGCCATTTTCTGAATCAGCTGATGTGGTCTATCCAATGCAGTTTTCTGAATCAGCTGATGTAGTCTATCCAATGCTATTTTCTGAATCAGCATCCCCAAATAACCAAACTGAATCTAAAGTGGACCAAAAACTTATTCATAACCCCTTTGGTACTAATGTTGGGGAGGGGTCCCTGGTCAAAAAAAGGTTGGGAGCCACTGCTCTAGAGCCGCTCCATGTGTATTATCAAAAAACATCATTGTCCACATTGTCTCTTAATTAGGAGCTTAGTGACAATTATGGCAAGTCAGTCACCATAATTGTGCAAAGTGTAATTGTGAGAACAGTCCCTACAACATTTTTCAGCCGACACACCTAAGGAACTCCAGGCAACAGTCCCAATGCACAGTTTGGAAGGCTCTGCGCTAGGTCTTTCCGTGGCCGAGTACTGATCCGAATCCTTGACTTTGCAATGCTGAAGGCACAACAGACGAGGCCTCCCCGAATGAAGGAGGAGCCCCAGCCACAACCCTGGAGGCGGAAAGAGAGCCGGGGCCACTCTCTTTCGTCCCGAGAGCCCTGTCACCCTTCATTAAGCCGTGCCGCTTAACGAGGCCGGCTGTGTGGCTAGGTTCAGGCGAGGCACTGATCCTCCGATCCCGTCACGACTTCTCTTACCCTTGACCTGACTTTGGACTCGTAATCTCTTCGGCAATTCCCTCCTTTCTTTCACTCACTCTGAACTTGCGGCGGCTTATTTACTTATTTGACTTTGGATGACACTCCCACATTTACAGCCGCTTGGTGTTTACCCGCTTTAAAATGGGATGATTACCAATTCAGCTCCTCTTGCAAAAACACTGCTCATGTCTCCAAACGCGGGTATCTAATCTTGATTCAAAATTCGGCATTTTAATCTGTTTTGGCCACCTTGCACGGGCTGTGACCAGAAAGAGAGAAGAAGTAGGTACCATCATGTCATATAATACTAAGGTGGAACGGTTGGCGGTGGGATTGGCGGGCAGGTTGGTGGTGGCACTGACGGGCAGTTTGGCAGTGGGACTGATCAGCAGGTTGGCGGTGGGACTAGCGGGAAGGTTGGCGGCGGGACTGACAGACAGGTTGGCGGCGGGACTGACGGGCAGGTTGGCGGCGGGACTAGTGGGCAGGTTGGCGGCGGGACTGACGGGCAGGTTGGCGGCAGGACTGGTGGGCAGGTTGGCAGCGGGACTAACGGGCAAGTTGGCAGCAGGACTAATGGGCAAGTTGGCGGAGGGCCTGACAGGAAGGTTGGCGGTGGTACTGATGGGCAAGTTAGCGGTGGGAATGACGGGCAGGTTGGTGGAGAGTTTGGCGGTGGGACTGGCAGGCAGGTTGGCGGTGGGACTGACGGGCAGGTTGGCGGTGGAACTGGCGGGCAGGTTGGCGGTGGATTAACAGGCGGGTTGGCGGTGGGACTAATGGGCAAGTTGGCGGAGGGACTGACAGAAAGTTGGCAGTGGTACTGATGGGCAAGTTCACGGTGGGACTGATGGGCAGGTTGGCGGAGGGGTTGGCGGTGGGACTGGCAGGCAGATAGGTGGTGGGACTGATGGGCAGGTTGGCGGCGGGACTGGCAGGCAGGTTGGCAGAGGGACTGACAGGAAGGTTGGCGGTGGGACTGACGGGCAAGTTAGCGGTGGGACTGACGGGCAGGTTGGTGGTGGGACTGGCGGGCAGGTTGGTGGTGGGACTGGCGGGCAGGTTGGCGGCGGGACTGACAGAAAGGTTGGTGGTGGTACTGATGGGCAAGTTAGCATTGGGACTGATGGGCAGGTTGGCGGAGAGGTTGGCGGTGAGACTGGCAGGCAGGTAGGTGGTGGGACTGGCGGGCAGGTTGGCAGAGGGACTGACAGGAAGGTTGGCGGTGGGACTGACGGGCAAGTTGGCGGTGGGACTGACAGGCAGGTTGGCGGGCAGGTTGGTGGTGGGACTGGCGGGCACATTGGCGGTGGGACTGACTGGCAGGTTGGTGGTAGGAATGGCGGACAGGTTGGCGGTGGAACTGACGGGCAAGTGCTGTCCTCTTTTGTTGTTCCCTTCAGGGGCTGTCCACACCAACGCCTTGCGCTATTCCCCTCTCTGGGTGCAGTACCCCTACCTAGTCTTCACCTGGCTCTTCTTCAGAGATGCCCACAACGGGGCCCAGACCTCCATCTACTGTGCCACGGAGGAAGGTCTCGAGCCGCTCAGCGGGAGCTATTTTGACAACTGCCGGCGAGACGACACCTGTCCTCTTGGGCGGGACGATGCTTTGGCCACGAAGCTCTGGGAATTCAGCGAGAGGCTGCTGGGACTCCCCCCTTAGTCATGTGCATCCCGGCCAACACATGAACGAGTCTCCCAGATTTGTACTCATCATAAAAATACAATATTGGTTCATCTTTCAAAGATCTTTACACTAAGTAATAAAAATTGATGTGTTACTTGCTTTTTCCCTCCTTTGTTCCAGATATCTCCAGGGTGTTTTGGATCAAGCACATGCTCATCTTTTGGAGGGAGCTGTGGAAGGGACCCTCGATACCAGCATTTCTCAATCTGGGGGTGTCAAAGGGGTTGCCAAAGACCATCAGAAAACACAGTACTTTCTGTTGGTCGTGAGGGTTCTGTGTGGGAAGTTTGGCCCAATTCTATCGTTGGAGGGGTTAGGAATGCTATTTGATTGCAGGTGAACTATAAATCCCAGCAATTACAACTCAATGTCAAGGTCTATTTTCCCCAAACTCCATCAGTGTTCACATTTGGGCATATTGAGTATTCGTGCCAAGTTTGATCCAGATCTATCGTTGTCTGAGTCTGCAGTGGTCTCTGGATGTAAGTGAACTACAACTCCCAAACTCTAGGTGAATGCCCAGCAAACCCTTCCAGTTTTTTCTATCAGTCATGGGAGTTCTGTGTGCCAAGTTTGGTGCCATTCCATCATTGGTGGAGTTCAGAATGCTCTTTGATTGTAGGTGAACTATAAATCCCAGCAACTACAACTCCCAAATACCAAGGTCTATTTTCCCCAAAATTCATCAGTGTTAACATTTGGGCATATTGAGTATCCGTGCCTAGTCTGGTCTACATCTGTCATTGTCTGAGTCCACAGTATTCTCTGGATGTAGGTGAACTACAACTCCCAAACTCAAAGTCAATGCCCAGCAAACCCTTCCAGTATTTTCTGTTCATGTGAGTTCTTTGTGCGAAGTTTGGCCCATTTCCATCATTGGTGGAGTTCATAATGCTCCTTCATTGTAGGTGAACTATAAATCCCAGGAACTACAACTCCCAAATGATGAAATCAATGTGTGTGCCAAGTTTGACCCAATCCCATCATTGGTGGAGTTCATAATGCTCTTTGATTGTACGTGAACTATCAATCCCAGGAACTACAACTCCCAAATGATGAAATCAACCTGAGTGCCAAGTTTGACCCAATCCCATCGTTGGTGGAGTTCATAATGCTCTTTCATTGTAGGTCAACTATAAATCCCAGCAACTACAACTCTCAAATGATGAAATCAATTCCCTGTGAATTCCCTCACCAGTATTCAAATACGGCCGTATCGGTATTTGTGCCAAATTTGGTCCAGAGAATGAAGATACATCCTGCAAATCGGATATTTACATAACGATTCATAACACTTTGTTGTGAAGTAGCAACGAAAATAATGTTGTGGTTAGAGGTCACCACAACATGACGGTTTTAAGGGGTCGCGGTGTTCAGAAGGTTGAGAATCATAACACTTTGTTGTGAAGTAGCAACGAAAATAATGTTAGAGGTCACCACAACATGACGGACTGTATTAAGGGGTCGCGGCGTTCGGAAGGTTGAGAATCACTGTTCAACGGTCACTTGCAGACCCATTACCAAGACTTGAACCTTGGAAGACTATCAGCTTCATGGACCTTGAGTGATCGCCTAGCAATTGTCCCTTGTTCCTTCTTCTTGGGGGACTTTTGTGGTTGCTCCTTCCTATGGGATCTGACACTCTTTTCTCTGGATCCAGCGCAGTGCTGCCACCTCCCGTCCAGCCTGGATCTCCTGCTTAGATCCTCAGACCCAACACTGGATCCAGAGGAGAGGCAATGGTTAAATAGAGGAGGAGACCGAAGACCAGAGGGGAGGAGTGAAGGGGCGGAAGGAAGGAGGAGGAGGAGGAGGAGGCAGCTCCATAATCTTGCCCAAGATCCTGTAACATCCTATCAGCCATGGCAGTGGCAGCAGAGGCCTTGCTGGGACTCGGCATGGGCCTGGGCCTCTATGCCCTGGTCTACCACAACTTTCTCAAAGGGAGACGCTGCAGGAACGAGACCCTTCTCCAGGGCAAGACGGTCCTCCTCACCGGTGAGATCCCTGGGGCAGGAGGGACAAGCATGCCATCACAACATTTGGAAGAGACCTCAAAGGCCATCTAGTTCAGACCCTTTTTGATAGCACAATCCAAGCACTCCCATCCTGTCTCTGTTTCAAAGCCTCCACCAGATTCCAAGGCAGAGAGTTCCACTGTTGAACAGCTCTTACTATCAGGAAGTTCTTCTAGATGTTCAGGTGGAACCTCCTTCCTTGTCATTTCAGCCCATGGCTCCATTGAGTCCAGGTCAAGCCTGCTCTTTCTTCCTTTTACATATGTCAACATGGTTCTCCTGTCTCCTCACAACCTTCTCTTCTGAGACTCTTTAAGCTCCTTCTCAGAGGAATCATTCATGATCTCCACACCTTTGAACAGCTCTTATGGTCAGGAAGTTCTTCCAGATGTTCAGGTGGAACCTTCTTCCTTGTCATTTCAACCCATGGCTCCATTGAGTTCTGGTCAAGCCTGCTCCTTCTTCCCCTCTCAATGTTCTTTTCTGAGGCTCTTTAAGCTCCTTCTCAGAGGGATCATTCATGGTCTCCACACCTTCAATCACTGTCAAACAGCTCTTACTGTCAGAAGTTCTACCAGATGTTCAGGTGGAACCTCCTTCCCTGTCATTTGAACCCATGGGTCCATTGAGTCCTGGTCAAGCCTGCTGCTTCTTCTCAATGGCATCTTTTCACATATGTCAACATGGTTCTCCTGTGCCCTCTCAATGTTCTCTTCTGAGGCTCTTTAAGCTCCTCCTCAGAGGGATTATTCATGGTCTCCACACCTTTGATCACTGTCCTTTTTGATAGCACAATCCAGGCACTCCCATCCAGCCTCTGTTTCAAAGCCTCCACCAGATTCCGAGGCAGAGAGTTCCACTGTTGAACATCTCTTATTATTGGGAAGTTCTTCCAGATGTTCAGGTGGAACCTCCTTCCCTGTCATTTGAACCCATGGCTCCATTGAGTTGTGGTCAAGCCTGCTGCTTCTTCTCAATGCCATCTTTTCAAACATGCCCAGCTCCTTAAGCCGTTCCTCATAGGGCTTGTTCTCCAGACCCTTTATCATTTTAGTCGCTCTCCTCTGGACACATTCCAGCTTGTCAATATCTCTCTTGAATTGTGGTGCCCAGAATTGGACACAATATTCCAGGTGTGGTCTAACCAAAGCAGAACAGAGCATGGGTAGCATTACTTCCCTAGATCTAGGCACTATGCTCCTCTTGATGCAGGCCAAAATCCCATTGGCTTTTTTCGCCGCCACATCACATTGTTGGCTCATGTTTAACTTGTTGTCCACGAGGACTCCAAAATCGCCTGTTGCACAGATGAGGCCTATCAAACAGCTCTTACTGTCAGAAGCACCACCAGATGTTCAGGTGGAAACTCCTTCCCAGTCATTTGAACCCATGGCTCCATTGAGTCCTGGTCAAACCTGCTCCTTCTTCCTTTCCCATATGTCAACATGGTTCTCCTGTCTCCTCACAACCTTCTCTTCTGAGATTCTTTAAGCTCCTTCTCAGTGGGATCATTCATGATCTCCACACCTTTGAACAGCTCTTATGGTCAGGAAGTTCTTCCAGATGTTCAGGTGGAACCTCCTTCCCTGTCATTTGAACCCATGGCTCCATTGAGTCCTGGTCAAGCCTGCTGCTTCTTCTCAATGGCATCCTTTCACATATCTCAACATGGTTCTCCTGTCTCCTCTCAAGCTTCTCTTCTATGGTTCTTTAAGCTCCTCCTCAGAGGGATTATTCATGGCCTCCACACCTTCAATCACTGTCGAAGAGCTCGTATGGTCAGGAAGTTCTTTCAGATGTTCAGCTGGATCCTCCTTCCCTGTCATTTGAACCCATGGCTCCATTGAGTCCCAGTCAAGCCTGCTTCTTCTTCTCAATGGCATCTTTTCACATATGTCAACATGGTTCTCCTGTCCCCTGTCAACGTTCTTTTCTGAGGCTCTTTAAGCTCCTCCCCAGAGGGATTATTCATGGTCTCCACACCTTCTAACTTAGAGTCGATATAAATTGTGGGGCCTAGAATTGCACACCATACTCCAGGTGAGTCCTGTCAAACAGCTCTTACTGTCAGGAAGTTCTTCCAGATGTTCAGGTGAAAACTTCTTCCTTGTCATTTCAACCCATGGCTCCATTGAGTCCTAGTCAAGCCTGCTCCTTCTTCCTTTCACATATGTCAACATGGTTCTCCTGTCGCCTCACAACCTTCTCTTCTGAGGCTCTTTAAGCTCCTTCTTAGAGGGATTATTCATGGTCTCCACACTTTCAATCACTGTTAAAGAGCTTGTACGGTCAGGAAGTTCTTCTAGAAGTTTAGGTGGAATCTCCTTCCTTGTCATTTGAACCCATGGCTCCACTGAGTCCTGGTCAAGCCTGCTCCTTCTTTCCTTTCCCATATGTCAACATGGTTCTCCTGTCTCCTCTCAAGCTTCTCTTCTGAGGTTCTTTAAGGTCCTCCTCAGAGGGATTATTCATGGTCTCCACACTTTCAATCACTGTTAAAGAGCTCGTATGGTCAGGAAGTTCTTCTAGAAGTTCAGGTGGAATCTCCTTTCCTGCCATTTGAACCCCAGGCTCCATTGAGTCCTGGTCAAGCCTGCTCCCTCTTCCCAAAGGCATCCTTTCCCATATGTCAACATGGTTCTCCTGTCTCCTCACAACCTTCTCTTCTGAGACTCTTTAAGCTCCTTCTCAGAGGAATCATTCATGGTCTCCACACTTTTGATCACTGTCAAATAGCTCTTATGATCAGGAAGTTCTTCCAGATGTTCAGATGGAAATTCCTTCCTTGTCATTTCAGCCCATGTCTCCATTGAGTCCTAGTCAAGCCTGCTCCTTCTTCCTTTCCCATATGTCAACATGGTTCTCCTGTCTCCTCTCAACCTTCTCTTCTGAGGCTGCTCCTCAGAGGGATTATCCGTGGTCTCCACACCTTCAATCCCTTTTGACACCGTCCAGCTTAGTCAATATAAATTGTGTGGCCCAGAATTGGACACTGTACTCCAGGTGAGACCTGACTAAAGCAAGGTTATCGGGGCACCATGATCTCCCTTGATCTGGACACTAAACACCTTTGGAGGCAGCCCAAAATCCCATTTTTAAAGATACGTCATATTGTCGGTTCATGTTCAGATTGTTGTCCATGAAAACTCCCAAGATCTCCTTCATATGTGACTGTTGTGGAGCCAGGCGTCACAGCCTCATGAGCCAGAACTGCAGAGAGGACAAGCTGAGCATCAGGAGGAGGCCTGGTCTCACCTTCCAAGCAGGTGTGATGGAGAAGCTGGCTGTGGTCAATTCTCTCTGGATTTTTCACAGGTGGGAACACCGGGATTGGAAAGGCCACTGCGTTGGATCTGGCCCACAGAGGAGCAAGGGTCATCCTGGCTTGTCGCAACAAACAGCGAGGAGAATCGGCCGTCTATGACATCCGGAGGGTGAGGAAATAATTGTTGGGCTAGTGGGCTTAATAACAAAAGACCCTCCCCATAAATGCACAGCAGAGTAACTTAGCAGCAACAACGTGACCCAGCGCCAGTAGCCCAAAGTGATAAAAAGAACATAAACACACAGACCAATGGTATCTCTTCCATAGGAGGCTAGCAAAATTATATTGTTGCACTATTTACAAGACAACACAAATAAACTTCTTTATAATTCCTTCTTTGCTTCCACGCTGGGCTTCTTTCTTATGCAGATAAACAGCTTCGCTCTCATAGAGCCTCCTCTCACACCAAATTTACACAGTACCTTCACATAGTAGCTTTACATATGAGGCCTCCAACCTGGGGCTTCTCACACTCTGAGGCCTTCTCACAGACTAAGGCCTACCTCACACAGAGGCTTCTCTCACAGACTAAGGTCTACCTCACACTGTGAGGCCTTCTCTCACTGACTAAGGCCTACCTCACGCTGTGAAGCCTTCTCTCACAGACTTAAGGCCTACCTCACACAGAGGCTTCTCTCACAGACTAAGGCCTACCTCACACAGAAGCTTCTCTCACAGACTAAGGCCTACCTCACGCAGAGGCTTCTCTCACAGACTAAGGCCTACCTCACACAGAGGCTTCTCTCACAGATTAAGGCCTACCTCACACTGTGAGGCCTTCTCTCACAGACTAAGGCCTACCTCACACACAGGCTTCTCTCACAGACTAAGGCCTACCTCATACTGTGAGGCCTTCTCTCACTGACTAAAGCCTACCTCACACTGTGAAGCCTTCTCACAGGCTGAGACCTTTCTCCCACTGAGGTTTACCTCAGACTAATTTCTACTAAGCTACAGGAACTCCTGCTTATATCGAACTGCAGCTTTTGCTGAGTCGTTGCACCCATTGAACCCTTTCAGTGCTTGACTCACATTTTTGTAATTAAAAATACCTAGTTAATTTTTAATATTTCTGACAATAATATCCCAGAGTACCGTGTGCATATAATCCTGTGCTGTACTTCCAGATGATTCATTAGGAAAACTTAGATATAGATAGGGATACTCCTCTTTTTGTTTTATTCTTATTTGTTTGGAATTATCCTTAACTCACTGGTTTGTGTTGTTGTTTGTACACAGGAGAGCGGGAACAACGAGGTGCTCTTCATGAGCCTGGACTTGGGCAGCCTGCGTTCGGTCCGAGATTTTGCCGAAGCCTTCTTGCGATCGGAGCCCCGGCTGGACATCCTCATTAACAACGCAGGTCAGAGCTTGGCCTGGAGGTGGGATTGACCCCAGACCTTCCAAGTGGACTGGTCGGTCCATTGAAGAGCTCCATATCTGGGCAAAGACCTTAGGGATAATACAGGGACATCAGCCATTGACTTATATCATTGGGTGGTGATGATCCTTGACACAACTTCCTGAGATCTTCAGCTATAGTGGCCCCATTGTTGGGACTCAGCCACATCCTGCACAAGTCTATAGTCCTCATCAAGGACTTAGGTGAGCAGATGACTTAGTTGATAGGGAAAGGTATTCCCCTATTAGCCTCTTTGTATGCCTGTCTCCCTATTCTCTCCCCCTATCACCTTAATTGTTAGACTGATTCTTCTCAGGACATGAGTCTCCCATTTTGTTCTTCTCCTGTGAGCATGGAGAGATAAGGTGTCTGCTGTGAGTAAGTGAGTTAGCTCAGTTGCTCTACTGCTGTGCTCAAGAAGCTTCTGTTTTGCTAAACCACCATTTTTACCTGCTGTTGGGGTTCAGCCTGCTCTGTGTGAACCTGATTCTCTGATTGTATTTCCAACTGAGCCAGCCACTGAACATGTATCTCTCCCTGATAGTGTTGAAACTGTTGTTGATGCTGAGCTCAGTGGCGAGGAAAGTGAAACTGAACAGCCGGATGAAAATGTTTTGGAATCCAGCCGTGATAACTCTCCAGAGGAAACCACACCTGGGTTTTTTAATGAGGACCGAAGGGAACAGATAGCTAGAGACAGGAGTGATTCACAGTTTCCACGAAGGTCAAATAGATTACAAGAGAGACAGGCCCAGGCTTCAAAGTCAAGGGGCGTTTCAAGGAATAGTTTCTTTGGTTTAAGGGGCCTCCTTCCGGGTGTCTCGTTAGATCAAGCAACGTTTTGGACTGCGGCTGTGCCTTGGCAGAATTCCTGTGTTCCATGGCCGGTAATCCCAGAGGCTTCTAGTTTTCAAGTACATGGTTAGTGAGATGCTAACAGGTTCCTGGTTTTTGTATTATGGTTTTTGGAATTTTGCTCAAGCTCAGAGATTTTCCTGACTGCTGTGTTTCCATTGTGGCTTTTTGACTTTGCATTTGCCTTTCTTTTGTAACCAATTTTTCATCAATAAAAAATGATTGTTTTTCCTACAGTCCGGTGTGGTGGATTTAATCTTATGGTCTCGTTTCCTGATCTGGGATGCAACACCTGCTTTCTCATTTTTGGAATCCCCCAACAACACTCACGGGGTCTGTTTTACCCCACAGGCATTGGCTGCGAAGGCCAGACTGAGGACGGCTTTGACGTGACGTTTCAGGTGAACCACTTGAGCCACTTCCTCCTGACCCACCTCCTCCTGGAGCGGCTCAAGCGCTGCTCGCCCAGCCGCATTGTGGTGGTGGCGTCCAATGCACACCGTTCTGGGAAGATGGACTTCCAGAGCATCCATCGGCCGGCGGAGGGGACCGCCCAAGCCTTCCAGTCCTACTGCAACAGCAAGTTGGCCAACATCTTGTTTGTCCGAGAGCTGGCCAACCGGCTGGAAGGAACCGGCGTGACTTGCTACGCTGTTCACCCAGGTTGGTAGGTGGTTTAGGGATCTGTAGGATCCAGTGGCTTCCTTCCCTAAAATTCTCACCAATTTGTGGGCATTTACTCTTGATTCTAAAGCTTCTGGAACATGGCCACACAGCCCGGAAAACTCACAGCAACCCCATGACTATTATTATGATGACTATTACTATTATCATCATCACTGTTATTATTTTTACTGTTACACACACACACACACACATATGCTTGTATATATATTAGGCACGGCCAATCCATGGTTCTAAATGGTTCTGAAGTACTTACAAAACTAAGGGGCGCTGGCGCTTTGCTTCCAAAGTGTTGCTAAAGTTCTGGTAGTGAAAATTTCAGAACTCTAACAAAACTTTCAAAAAATTATTTATTGGTAATTTTTATGACAGAACCAATTAGGAACTGCCATTTATAACTGTTGCAACCCAGAGCAGGAAACGAGACCATAAGATAACAATCCACCACACTTGACTGTGGGAAAAAACAATCCCTTTTTATTGATGAAAAATGGTTACAAAATAGAGGAAAATGCAAAGTCAAAAAGCCACAGTAAAATTCAGCAGTCAGGAATATCCATGAATTAGATCAAAATTCCAAAAGCAACACTGTAAAAACCTCTAACCGTACTTGGAGCACTAGAAGCCTCTTGGGATGTAGGCCACGGGAAACAGGGAAATCTGCCAAGGTAATGCCTCAGTCTAAACGATGCCTGATCTAACGAGACAACCCGGCGAGAGGCACTTAAAACTGAAGAAACTGTTTCGTGACACGCCTCCAGGCTTTGAAGCCTGTGTTTCCTTTTCCCTTAATCTGCTTGACCTTCGCAGACTCTGCGATTCACTCCTGTTTTTCCAAATCTGTCCTTTTCTATCCTCATTAAGGAAGCCAAGTGTTAGCTCCTCTGAAGAGCTATCACCGCTTGGGTCTGCAACATTCTCGTCAGAATGTGTAGTTTCACTTTCCAAGCCACTAACCTCAGAATCATTTTCATTACCATCAGGGAGAAATACATTTTCAGTAGCATCAGGAAATACAATCAGAGAATCAGGTTCAGGTTCAGCAATCAGAGAATCAGGTTCAGGTTCACACGCAGGCTGAACCCCAACAATAACGACATTTTTAAAGGTGTGTTAGAATTCTGAAATTTTCACCACCAGAACTTTAGCAACACTTTAGAAGCAAAGCGCCAGTGCCTCCTAGTTTTGTAAGTACTTCAGAACCATTTAGAACCATGGAAACCATGAACTGGCCATGCCTTATATATATATATATATATATATATATGCTTTGGAACGCACTGTTTGCAAGTTGGGGACGGCCTGTATAGTATGATGTCTTTCCGTACCTGTTTGTTGCTCCTTCCTTGTGTCCGCAGGGGTGGTGAACACGGAGCTCTTCCGCCATTCTCCCTCCTGGGCCAAGCCCCTCGTCTTCCTCGTCTCCCGGCTCTTCTTCCGAAGCCCTGCGGACGGGGCCCAGACGTCTGTCTTCTGCGCCACCGAGGAAGGCATCGAGAGGCTCAGCGGGCGCTATTTTGCCGACTGCCGTCTGCGAGACCCCCGTCCTCGTGCACGCGACGACACTGTGGCCAAGAGGCTGTGGGAATTCAGCCAGGGCTTATTGGGACTTGCCTCGTAAACCTCTTTCCATTCGTCTGTTTTCCGGACGCCGAAAGGAGGCAAATACAAAACTCCGGCGGAGTTCGAGAAACATGTGTTTCGCGCAACACGTAGGGGCCAACTCTGAGGATTTGCACTGGATCTAGAGTATCTGTTATAGGATATTCCTTCTAAAAAAAACACATATGGGATTTGGGAGTCCATGTTCCGTGTTACCTGTTACCAAAAGGCCTCCGATCTCTGTGAAATGTACGCAAGGGAACAATCTGTATAATAAAATGGATACCGCTGTTGGTCATGCTTCTTATCATTATCACTATCACCAGTACATTATTATTATTATTATTATTATTATTATTATTATTATTATTATTATTATTAGGGGACTTGTGGTGACATCTTATTTGGACTCTCTTTTGGGCCTGCTATTGTTAGAGACTCTAAATTGGGTCTTCTTAGGTCCACATCACGGGAGCACGTAAGGAAGGAGACAGTCCCCCCCAAAAAGATCAAAAAACAAGGTTTATTTTAGTTTCTTCATGAAGAAGACGGACAGCCTGGCAGCATACGCAGATGCTACCCTTCAAGTGACTGCCGCGCCCCTCCTCTGTTTCTGCTGACCTTTATACTCAAGTAATAGGTCATGGAAAGTACTCTCTTTCCAACCCCCTCCCTTGACCTTTTAATGGAAAGTACCTTCTTGTACCTGCAGACTCTGCGCTTAACCACAACCTTTGGCTTAACCACAACACAACTTTCTATGTAGGTTTGAACTTTGTATGACCTCTACATGTCACATCTTGTTTCTTAAAAACATTTTCTTCCGTGTTGCTCCTTTTCTACAGAGAAAGGGTATATTTCTCTTTTGCTGTTAATTTCATTCAAAGACCCTTGATTAGCATTTGCAAATTTCACACAAAGACCCTTTCACTATCTCCCATCAGGCCTTCCTGAATTCAAAATGGTGGCCCTGAGCCCAAATGAGTTTTCCTTCCAATATAATTGTCAGAGTTATTATTGCCAGTATAATATTGTTAGTATTGTTATTACTGTTTTCTTCTTCTTCATTATTATTATTATTATTATTATTATTATTATTAGACTAATTGTGACTTTTTTTGTGGACTCTTTTGGGGCCTGCTATCTCCCCTCAGGCTTTCCTGAATCCAAAATGGAGGTCCTGAGGCCAAATTGGTTTTCTTTCCATTATCATTCTCTTAATTATGATTGCCAGTATAGTATTATCATTATTATTTCTTCTTCATTATTATTATTATTATTAGACTAATGGTGACATCATTTTTGTGGACTCTTTCGGGGTCTACTACCTCAGGCCTTCCTGAATCCAAAATGGCTGCCCCATGGGCTTGCATGGCCCTCTTGTCTGCTGCTTTATTACCATCACTATTTCCATTCTATTATTATTATTATTATTATTATTATTATTATTATTACCTTGCTAGGCCTCGGCGCCCAAAATGGCCACCCTGAGGCGAAACTTCAATCCTTCACATGATCATCTCCATCATGGACAGTAAAATATTACTAGTATCAGAAAAGGCAGGGAGGGTTAAGAGAATGTGTTTGGGACATTATTATTATTGTTGTTATTATTATTGGGGAAAACATTTCCACATGGGCCGGGTTGTTTTTTGCTTTGAGGGCCTTGCTAGGCCTCGGCGCCCAAAATGGCCGCCAATGAGGCGAAACCTCAATTGTTTTAATTATCCTCTCGACCCTTGCCAGCACAATATTACTAGTATCAGAAAAGGCAGCGGGATGGTTAAGAGAATATGTTTGGGACATTATTATTATTATTATTATTATTATTATTATTATTATTATTGCGGGTAAACTTCCACATTGGCAGTGTTTTTGCTTTGAAGGTCTCGCTAGGCCTTGGCGCTCAAAATGGCCGCCCTTGAAGCAAAACTTAAATCCTTCTCATGATGGTCTCCATCATGGCTAGTAAACTATTACTAATATCAGAAAAGACAGTGGGAGGGTTAGGAGAATGTGTTTGGGACATTATTATTATTATTATTATTATTATTAAATTGGGGCAATACTTCCACATGGGCAGGATTGTTTTTGCTTTGAGGGACTCACTAGTCCTTGACGCCCAAAATGGCCGCCCTTGAGATGGAACCTCAATCCTTCTCATGATTGTCTCCATCATTGCCAGAACAGTATTACTAGTATCAGAAAAGGCAGTGGGAGGCTTAAGATAATGTGCTTGGGACATCATCATCATCATTATTGGGGGCAAACTTCCACATTGGCAGTGTTTTTGCATTGAGGGAATCGCTAGGCCTCGGCACCCAAAATGGCCGCTTTTGAGGCAAAACCTCAACCATTTTAACTATCCTCTCGACCCTTGCCAGCACAATATTACTAGTATCAGAAAAGGCAGTGGGATTAAGAGAATGTGTTTGGGACATTATTATTATTATTATTATTATTATTATTACTGTTATTATTATTGGGGGTGACATTTCCACTCGAGTAGGATTGTTTCTTCCTTGAAGGCCTCGCTAGGCCTCGGCACCCAAAATGGCCGGCCTTGTGGTGAAATTTCAACCCTTCTCAGGGCCAATAAAATATTACTAGTATCAGAAAAGGCAGTGGGATTAAGAGAATGTGTTTGGGACATTATTATTATTATTATTATTATTATTATTATTATTATTATTATTATTATTATTTTGGTGATGGAGTCCCAACGGCTTCTTGTGCTGGGGGACTTCAACATCCATGCCGAGGCAGCCCTCACAGGAGCAGCTCAGGACTTCATGTCTGCCATGGCAACCATGGGGCTGTCCCAACAAATAACTGGCCCCACCCACTGTGCTGGACATACATTGGACTTGGTTTTCTGCCAGGGATGGGAGCAAGGTGGCGGTGTGGAGGAGTTGTCCATCTCTCCGTTGCCATGGACCAACCACTTCCTGATCAGATTTAGGCTCACTGCGTCCCCTAACCTCTGCAAAGGTGGAGGACCCATTAAGATGGTCCGCCCCAGGAGGCTTATGGATCCGAATGGATTCCTGACGGCTCTTGGGGATTTTCCCGCCACCTCGGTAGGTGACCATGTCGAGGCCTTGGTCGCTCTCTGGAATGGGGAGATGGCCAGGGCAATTGACATGATCGCTCCGGAACGTCCCCTCTCAAGTAGCCGAGCTAAACCAGCTCCTTGGTTTACTGAGGAGCTGGCAGTGATGAAGCGAAGGAAGAGGGAACTAGAGAGCGTGTGGCGCTCGGACCCAAGCGAGCCAAATCGAGCACGGTTTGTGTCCTTTTTAAGGGCATATGCCGCGGCAATAAAAGCCGCAAAGAAAACTTTCTTTGCGGCCACTATTGCGTCTGCAAAAAACCGTCCGGCGGAGTTGTTTCGGATTGTCAGAGGTCTTTTAACTCCCTACCTCAGGTGGGAGCCCTGACAACTCGGCCACGCGCTGTGAAGCATTTGCTCGGTTCTTTGCAGACAAAGTCGCTTTGATCCGTTGGCTGGACACCACTTTAAATGCAGTCTCTGTGGATGTGACACAAGCACCTGCTTGTCCTATTTTGATGGATTCTTTTCAGTTTGTGAAACCCGAGGTGTGGACAAGATACTTGGAGGAATGAGGCCCACCACGTCCATCCTAGACCCCTGCCCATCCTGGCTTCTAAGGGAGGCCAGAGGGGGATTGGCTGAGTGGGTAACAGGGGTGGTGAATGCCTCCCTTCGGGAAGGCAAGATTCCAGCGAGCCTAAAACAGGCTATTATAAAGCCGCTGTTGAAGAAGCCATCACTGGACCCCACTAAATTGGACAACTTTCGGCCTGTTTCCAATCTCCCCTTTTTGGGCAAAGTCATGGAAAGCGTGGTGGCCTCACAACTCCAGGTATTCTTGAGAGACACGGATTATCTGGATCCGGCACAGTCTGGCTTCAGACCGGGACATGGTACCGAGACAGTCTTGGTCGCCTTAGTGGATGATCTCCGCCGGGAGCTAGACAGGGGGAGTGTGTCCCTGTTGGTGCTCTGGACCTCTCAGCGGCCTTCGATACCGTCGACCACGGTATTCTTCTGGGACGCCTTGCAGAGATGGGCCTTGGGGGCACCGCTTTGCGGTGGCTCCAATCATTTCTGGAGGGACGTACCCAGAAGGTGTTATTGGGGGACTCCTGTTCAACACCGCAGCCTTTGACCTGTGGTGTTCCTCAGGGCTCCATACTGTCCCCCATGCTGTTTAACATCTACATGAAGCCGCTGGGTGAGATCATCCGGAGTTTCGGGGTGCGGTGTCACCTGTACGCAGATGATGTCCAACTCTGTCACTCCTTTCCACCTGCTACTAAGGAGGCTGTCGAAGTCCTGAACCGGTGCCTGGCCGCTGTAACGGTCTGGATGAGGGCGAACAAACTGAAATTAAATCCAGACAAGACAGAGGTACTCCTGGTCAGTCGCAAGGCCGAGCAGGGTATAGGGTTACAGCCTGTGCTGGACGGGGTCGCACTCCCCTTGAAGGCGCAGGTTCGCAGCTTGGGTGTGACCCTGGACTCATCGCTGAGCCTGGATCCCCAGGTTTCGGCGGTGACCAGGGGAGCATTTGCACAGCTTAGGCTCGTGCGCCAGCTGCGCCCGTACCTTGGGAAGTCTGACTTGGCCACGGTGGTACATGCTCTGGTCACATCCCGCCTTGACTACTGCAACGCTCTCTACGTGGGGCTGCCCTTGAAGACGGCCCGGAAGCTCCAGCTAGTCCAGCGCGCGGCAGCCATGTTGTTAACTGGAGCGGGACGCAGGGAGCATACAACGCCCTTGCTGTCCCAGCTCCACTGGCTGCCGATTTGCTACCGGGCCCAATTTAAGGTGCTGGTGTTATCCTACAAAGCCCTAAACGGTTCCGGCCCAAAATACCTTGAAAACCGCATCTCGGCCTACGAGCCCACGAGGACCTTGAGATCATCTGGGGAGGCCCTTCTCTCGGTCCCGCCTGCCTCACAGGCACGCCTGGCGGGGACGAGAGAGCGGGCCTTCTCGGTGGTGGCCCCCCGGCTATGGAACTCCCTCCCTGCTGAAATCAGACAGGCGCCTTCCCTCATGGCCTTCCGCAAGGTCCTGAAAACCTGGCTCTTCGAAAAGGCCTTCAGCTAGTGCCAGGTTCTTTGGAATGACCACCGGAATGGACTATGACTATGAGTTTGACTATGACCCCAAACTAGACGAAGCGGATTTTTATATGTTGTGTTATGGTCTTGTTCTATTGTAAATTGTTGTCTTTTCTATGTTCTGTACACCGCCACGAGTCGCCCCTGGGCTGAGAGTGGCGGTTAACAAGTGCAAATAATAAATAAATAAATAATAAATAATAATAGATGTTGAACATGGATGGAGCAAGCATCTACACAAATGACCAGCCACTGCCAGAAGGGACAGAGAGTTTCATCTATGCTGATGATCGTGCCATCACCGCTCAAGCAGGGAGCTTTGAGATGGTTGAACAGAAGCTCTCCGAAGCTCTAGGTGCTCTAATTGCCTATTACAGGGAAAACCAACTGATCCCTAATCCATCTAAAACACAGACATGTGCCTTTCACCTTAAGAACAGAGAAGCATCCCGAGCTCTGAGGATGATGACATGGGAAGGAATCCCACTGGAGCATTGCAGCGCACCCAAGTACCTGGGAGGAGTCACTCTGGACCGTGCTCTGACCTACAAGAAGCACTGCCTGAACATCAAGCAAAAAGTGGGGTGCTAGAAACAATATCATACGAAAGCTGACTGGCACAACCTGGGGATCACAACCAGACACAGTGAAGACATCTGCCCTTGCGCTGTGCTACTCTGCTGCTGAGTACGCATGCCCAGTGTGGAACACATCTCACCACGCTAAAACAGTGGATGTGGCTCTTAATGAGACATGCCGCATTATCACGGGGTGCCTGCGCCCTACACCATTGGAGAAATCACAGTGCTTAGCCGGTATTGCACCACCTGATGTCCGCCGGGAAGTAGCAGCCAATAGTGAAAGGACCAAGGCAGAGACATCTCCAGCTCATCCCTTGTTTGGGTATCAGCCAGCACGTCAACGACTTAAATCAAGAAATAGTTTTCTAAGATCTACAGAGACACTCGCTGGAACACCTCAGCAAGCGAGAGTCCAAAAGTGGCAGGCTCAAACCAATGGCTCATACCCAATGAGAGACTCCCTCCTGGGCACACAGAAGACGGGGTGACTTGGAAGGGGCTGAACAGACTGCGCTCTGGCACCACGAGATGCAGAGCCGACCTTAAGAAATGGGGCCACAAAGTGGAATCCACGACATGCGAGTGTGGAGAGGAGCAAACCACTGTAATACAATGGTATGGTTGCTGGTGACACGATAAATAAATTGGGGGAGACATTTCCACTCGAGAAGGCTTGTTTCTGCCTTGAAGGCCTCACTAGGCCTCGGCGCCCAAGATGGCGCCTCCGAGGCGCGGCCTTTCCCGCTCTTTCCTGGCTTCGGGCCTTCCCTTCCTCCTCCTCCTTGGGAGGGCGTCGCCGGGGCGGAAGGAAGGGAAGGGAAGGAAGGGAAGGAGGCGGCGGCGGAGGAGGAGCCCTGGCCGCGGCGGATCCTCCGGAACACCAAGGGGACCCGCTGCTTTTCGGCTGGAGCGTGCGTCCCCGGCTGGGAAGGAAGGAGGCGCCATGGGCAACTGCCACACGGTGGGGCCCAACGAGGCCCTCGTCGTCTCCGGTAAAGGCAGCCGGGCGGGGCGCGAGGAGAAGCGAAGCAAAGCCGGGGCTTCGTGGAAAGGGAACCGGGATCCAGCGAAGGTGGAGGGTGCCTGAGGCCTAGGGGGAAAAATGGGGTCCTAAAATCCATATTGGAATCTCTGATAGACCCAGAAGAGAGGGGAAGGCTTGGGTTTATTGATATATATGTATGTCTGTATATGTGATGTGTATATGTGATGTGTATATGTGTGTGTGTGTAAATCTGCCTTCAGATAAACAAAACATACACCAAGAAGAGAGGCCTGTCTTCTTGGTGTTTTGTTTATCTGAAGACATAGGCAGATTTACATACACACACATACACACACACACACACTGGTGTATGTTTTGTTTATCTGTGTACACATATACATACACTCTGCCTATGTCTTCAGATAAACAAAACATACACCAAGAAGACAGGCCTGACTTCTTGGTGTATGTTTTGTTTATCTGAAGACATAAGCAGATTTACATACACAAAAACACACACACATTGGTGTATGTTTTGTTTATCTGTGTACACATATACATACACACACACCAAGATATCGTCTCATAGATACGACCTATATAGGCACAAACCGAGAAGAGAGTCTCAAATATATATATATATATATATATATATATATATATATACACATACACACATACATACCACACACACACACACACTGGTGTATGTTTTGTTTATCTGTGTACACAAACACACACACCAAGAAATAGTCTCATAGATACAACCTATATAGGCACAAGCCAAGAGGAGAGTCTCAAATATATATACACACAAACACACACACCAAGATAGTCTCATAGATACAACCTATACAGGCACAAACCAAGAAGAGAGTCTCAAATATATACACACACACACACATATATAATACACACACAAACACACACACACTGGTGTATGTTTTGTTTATCTGAAGACATAGGCAGATTTACACACACAAACACAGAAACACACAGGTGTATGTTTTGTTTATCAGTGTACACACACACACAAACACACACACCAAGATATAGTCACATAGATACAACCTATATAGGCACAAGCCAAGAAGAGAGTCTCATATATATATACACACATGCATATATAAACACACACTGAAAAGACATAGCCTTCTGTGTGTATAATTGTGTGTATTCATATGTATATCCGTGTGTGTGTGTGTGTGTGTGTGTGTGTATATACAGAGAGAAGATAGTCTCATAGTCACATATATAAACACACACCAAAAGATATAGCCTTCCGTGTGTATATCCGTGTGTGTGTGTATCTGTATGTGTGTGTGTGTGGAGAGTATAGTCTCATAGATATAAACACAGATATATAAACACACACCAAAAAGATACAGCCTTCCACGTGTATATCCATATGTGTGTGTGTATATATATATATATATATACAGAGAGAAGATAGTCTCATAGATATAAACACACATATATAAACACACACCGAAAAGATAGAGCCTTCCATGTATGTGTGTGTGTGTGAATCTATTTGCATATCTGTATGTGTGTGTATATATATACAGAGAGAAGATAATAGTCTCATAGATACATATATAAACACACACTGAAAATATATAGCCTTCCGTGTGTATTATTGTGTGTGTGTATATATTTATACAGAGAGAAGATAAGTCTCGTAGATATAAACACACACCGAAAATATAGAGCCTTCTATGTGTATATGTGTGTGTATCCATATGTATATCTGTATGTGTGTGTGTGTATATATATATATACAGAGAAGATAGTCTCATAGATATAAACACACATATATAAACACACACCAAAAAGATACAGCCTTCCGTGTGTATAAGTGTGTGCATGCATATGTGTGTGTGTGTATATATATATACAGAGACAAGATACAGTCTCATAGATATAAACACACACCAAAAAGATATTATCTGTCATATGTATGTGTGTATAGCCAAGAAGATATAGTCTCATAGATAAACACACACATAAATTCACAAAAAATATAGTCTCTCGTGTGTGTGTAGCCAAGAAGATATAGTCTTGTAGGTGTGTGTGTGTATACACACACACACAAAGAAGATATACTCACTTATATAGATACACACATATCTATCTATAAATATAGACACCAAAAAGAAAGTTTCCTCTATAGATAGATAGATAGATATATTCACACACACACATCCCAAGTTACTCATATATGTAGATACATAGATATATGCACACACATACACACCAAGAAGATATACTCAGATATATGAATACATACACACACATATACAGACACCAAAAAGATATACTTTAGATAGATACTCACACACACACACACACATATATATATACACACACACACACACACACACACAGACACCAAAATATAAAGTCTCCTATACCTTGAGATGAGCATATATACACATCAAGAAGATCTCGTCTCCTAGATACACACACAAACATACTTAGATATACACACAAACCTAGAAGAGGCAGGGAGAATATATGTGTATATATACACACAGATGAGACATGCAAATGTTTATATATGGTAGAAGAGAGTATACACACTGAGAGAAAAGACAGGCACATACATATATACACACAGAGTGGTAATTTTGGCATACGCTTGTATGAATGTTAATAGTGTTTATATTGAATGATGTATGCAAGTAACGCTAATAGGATTTATAACGCTTTCATATACAAGAGGTGTATTTGCATCTCTGTTGCATTTGTATGAGAAATTGAAAGTGTGTGACATTGGTAATCGCATTCATCTCATAGATCGTGCGTGTGACAGTCGTGTTTACATGGTTCATATTATGCAGAGCTAGAATAACACGATCAATCGCATTTAGACTATAGTTACATTATAGGCAGTGGGCTTAATGTTGATAATAGTATCAGCATTGTGCTTGGGTTATTGATGGTGTTAAGTCTATCGGGTTTGTATTGTATTTGCATTTTAATGCGCACATTGAAGATGTTGGTGTTGTGTTTGTATTATGGATCGATAGCATGAAAGGGAAATGGCTATTTTTTAATTTAACCCCTCTAGGAATGGCTGGGTCTTCCAGCACGACTTTATGGAAAGCAACCATACAAATCCCACTAGAAAAACTAGAGATTCGTGGAGGGAACCTTTAAAATCAAATCCGCAAAAGTCGAACCTGTAGATTTGGTGGAATAAGTGAGATGAATGGATGTAGGTCGTGTGTTGAACATGATGTATTGTCAAAGGCTTTCATGGCTGGAATCACTGAGTTGTTGTAAGTTTTTTGGACTGTCTGGCCATATTCCAGAGGCATTCTCTCCTGATGTTTCGCCTGCATCTATGGCAGGCATCCTCAGAGGTTGTATGGCACAACCTCTGAGGATGCCTGCTATAGATGCAGGAGAAACGTGAGGAGAGAATGCTTCTGGAACATGGCCAGACTGCCCAAAAAACTTACAACAACCCTGTTGAACATAAGTCGGCCTGAAGTAAGATAAGGCCTCTTCCTCTGTAGAGAAAGATCCTTGTAGAGTTTCTGGAGAGAGGCAGAATGTGTTGTTGTTGTTGTTGTTGTTGTTGTTGTTGTTGTTGTTGTTGGAGAGAGGCAGAATGTCTTGTTGTTGTTGTGGTTGCTGGGCCTGATATTCTGAAGAGAAAGACACCTAGACAGTTTCTAGAGAGAGGAAGCATGGTATATTGTTGTTATTGTTGCCATAAATCTGCTTTTATCTCTTTGATTGAGATGCAAGGCGGCCCACAACATCGAAACCAATGCCATTTAAAATCCACAACCTATGTACATAAGTAGAGGTTTGAGTGCTGGATTACAACTTTGGACTGGGGTTCAAATAATAATAATTTATAATAGATTTCATTGGAATCCCCAGAGTTCCTTTTTCCTCTGAAATATTTATTTATTTACGACATTTATATGCCGCCCTTCTCACCCCGAAGGGGACTCGGAGCGGTTTACAAGATAGATAGATAGATAGATAGATAGATACACACACACACACTATATTATATTATTAGCATATTGTAATATTTATTTATACTAGCCATCCCCTGCCCTGCGTTGCTGTGGCCCACTGGCAGGGTTCTGTGTGGGAGGTTTGGTCCAATTCTATTGTTGGTGGGGTTCAGAATGCTCTTTGATTGTAGGTAAACTATAAATCCCAGCAACTACAACTCCCAAATGTCAAGATTCTATTTTCCCCAAACTCCACCAGTGTTACATTTGGGCATATTAAGTATTCGTGTGGAGTTTGGTCCAGATCCATCATTGTTTGAGTCCACAGTGTCTTCTTAGATGTTGGTGAACTACAACTCCAAAACCAAAGGACACTGCCCACCAAACCCTTCCAGTATTTTCTGTTGGTCATGGGAGAACTGTGTGCCAAGTTTGGTTCAGTTCCATTGTTGGTTCAGAATGCTCTTTGATTGTAGGTGAACTATAAATCCCAGCAACTACAACTCCCAAATGACAAAATCAATTTTTTTGAGTGAAGGGCATACATTGGGTTGTTAGGTGTCTTGTGTCCAAATTTGGTGTCAATTCGTCCAGTAGTTTTTGAGTTCTGTTAATCCCACAAACAAATATTACTTACATATATATATATATATATATATATATATACACACACACACACACACACACACACACACACACACACATATATACATACACACACATACACACATTATATTATTAGCATAGTACAATATCAGTGTTAAATATTACTATATTGTACTATACCATTATATTGTAATGTTATTAGTAATATTACATGTAGTATTATTTATTTATTTACTATATTTGTATACCACCCCTCTCAGCCTGCAGGCGACTCAAGGTGATTGACAGAGGCAACAATTCAACGCCAAACAACACCATAAACATATTTTAAATATTTTAAAACATTAATATATAATATAAAACCATAACAAGATCAACAAGACATAAATAATTTGCGTCTCCTAGTTAAAACGTTGTCCAATCTCATCATCCAGTTGTTCCATATTCCTGTCTGTTACCCTGCATTTTCAAACGCTTGCTCAAAAAAGCCAGGTCTTGACTTTTTTCCGGAATTTTAAAAGAGAGAGGGCCGATCTAATGTATCTAGGAAAGGTGTGCCATAGCCGAGGGGCCACCACTGAGAAGGCCCTGTCTACATCACAAAACGTATTTGTGATGTAGGCGGGATCGAGGGCAGGGCCTACCCCAGATGGTCTTAACGTCCTAGATTGAACTGCTTTTTGCAATTTGTTGTAAAACAAATGTGTGTGTGTGTGTGTGTGTGTATAGTATAAATATATAATTATAATAGGGCCAATGGCACTTGGGATTCCTTGGCGGTCCTCCATCCAAGGATTCCCCAGGGCTGCCCCTACTTAGTCTGATGGGATCTTGTGCCTTGAGTGTATTGAGGCCTTCAAAACCACTTCCAATGGCAGAGAAATTGATGTATGATTGAGCTGCCTCTGAAAAAGCAGGTTGTGTGTTGTGTTTTTCCCATTGGGTCTTCATTGCTCTCCCTTGGGTACCTGGAGAATAATGGAAGAGCAGGAAGGGGGGAGCATATATAACACTATTTATCCTCACGCCACTCCCTCCTTGCCTAGCTTTCTGTTTCTTTCAGCAACGCCTCTGATGGGAAATGAAACACGTAATCGCAAAATTGGCAGGCGGCGCAAGTGCCCGTGTTGACTCTTTAGGGGCACCTTTCGGAGCAGAACTTTGGGTCCTGCCTCCATTGTTCCTTTTGTACTTCATTGTCCTCTTTATTTGCATCCCACTCCTGGTGGAGTTTCCCTTTCTTCCTTTTTGATAATGTTTCCAGTGTCTATTTCCTCTCCCATCGGCATAGTTTTGGTGTTTGTCCAGCATCGAAAGAATGCTGGCTGTCCTCCAGAACGTTGGGAAACCAGGACTTGTGATATGTGTTCATGTTACCCTTTGGGGCTTAATTGCAGGATTCCTCTCCTCCCCAAAGCGAGGGCCTTTTAGACGTATGGGAAGTGTCTTTTCCTGGGAAACCACAACTCGGTGTACCTTGGATGGGAGCCCACGGCTTGTGCATTGCAGTGTGTTGTCCCCAGCCAAAATGCTTGGCCCACACACCTATCCTCCTTGAAATTAATTAGTTCCTGAGCCATTTTAGAGAGTAAGATACATTTTTTGTTCACATTGTGCAAATAGAAAGTGTGGTGGAGGCTCCTTCTTTGGAGGCTTTGAAACAGAGGCTGGATGGCCATCTGTCGGGGTGCTTTGAATGCAATTTTCCTGCTTCTTGGCAGAATGGGGTTGGGCTGGATGTCCCAGGAGGTCTCTTCCAACTCTAGGATTCTATGTTTAGGTCATCCTTCTCTGACCTGATGACCTTGGTGTATTGAACTATAATAATAATTATTATTATTAGATTCCATCTGAACACGAGGAAGAACTTCCTGACTGTGAGAGCTGTTCAGCAGTGGAACTCTCTGCCCCAGAGTGTGGTGGAGGCTCCTTCTTTGGAAGCTTTTAAACAGAGGCTGGATGGCCATCTGTCAGGGGTGATTTGAATGCAATATTCCTGCTTCTTGGCAGGGGGTTGGACTGGATGGCCCATGAGGTCTCTTCCAACTCTTTGATTCTATGATTCTATTATTATTATTATTATTATTATTATTATTATTATTATTATCTTTGTTTGTACCCCGCTAGCATTCCCTGAAGGACTCGATGCGGCTTACATGGGCCGAGGCCTCAAAAAACAACGCCCTAGGGCTGAGAACGGCGGTCTACAAATACAGTAAATAAATAAATAAATAAATAAATAAATAAATAAATTTAAGAGGGCGATGTAATGGAAGACACATCCCAAGTTGAATTGCAGCTGCAGAAGCTGTTTATTATGATTATTCCAAATAGTGTGAATGCCATTTAATCTCCAAAAGGGTCACACTTCCAAGAGCCTGTGGGGATTTCTGGTTTTCCCAATAATAATAATGGTAAACACTTGACCATTGTGGAGGACCTAGATGCTCCTAAAGAGACCATTCTGATTTAAGACATTGGTGACCAATGCTATTTGCATTATGATGTGTAACTTATTTATTTCGTATCAAAAGCATTGCATAAAATAGTATAAAACCAATAAAAATCGAAGGAGTGCAGGTGGCTAAATATCTTTTGACCAAAAACGGGCAACAGTGATTGGCATTGTCTGTAGCCTCCAACAATTATTCCTCTGTACATGATGCAGGGCATAGCGGACAAGCATACAGATGCAGAGTTGTCTGTTCTGCTCCACAGTCACATAAGGTGTGGGAGTTTAGGTAATGATGTGTAACTGCAACAGTTACATAGTTAATACCTCACCCAACTTCAACTCTCATGATTCCATTGAATTAAAGTAGTAGTCAAACTGCATTACATTTCCAGTATAGTTGCACCGTTGGTGAATTCTGGCCACAGACTGTAATCACAGATAGATATAGATGTAACAGGAGATTGGATATAAGTACAGACACCGAGAGCTAGCTCGGTGATCTTGCCATTTTGGTATCTTTGGAGTCCTTTGATTTTCCTCCTGACGACTGAGGTTTTGACAGGTTTCAGACTATTTTGTCTCCATGTTTTGACAGCCTTAGAATCTGGGTTTGAGACCTTTCAAGACCAATTCGCTCCTTTCGCGCCGAGGCCCCTTTCCACCCCACATTCTCCATCAGCTTAAAGCGCTCAGTGTTCCCGCCCTAGTTTCCTTCCACAGAGAAGGATTATTTCTAACTTTTTGCGATGCTTTGTGAATAATTGCATTTTTACATCTCTCTCTATTGGGCATCGTTTCTTAACATCTTCCGACAAATGGACCAACCTGTACAGTTTCTATTTCTCTGAACTCCACTTATCTTGAAACCTTTTCCATCTCAATCAGTGCCCTCCAACAAAGAGGAACCAAATCATTCTATTGGGATCAGACTTTCATATTTCGGAGATTGTATGCAAAACTACCATTGACTGAAGATTTACATGGTTGTGTGGCCAGTGTACACAAACTTACACCTACTCCCTATTATTTGTATAGGAACTGATTTTATTTATTTATTTATTTATTTATTTATTTATTTGCAGTATTTATATTCCGCCCTTCTCACCCCGCAGGGGACTCAGGGCGGATTACAATGTACACATATATGGTAAACATTTAATGCCAAAGACACACAACAGATATAGAGGCTATTTAACTTTTCTGGCCACTTTCATTGTCCATCTGCGACACTGATGAAGTACTTCCGCATTCCCCGCATGCTTTTTGCTGGAGTGCTTTGCTGGCGTCTTTTTTATGGCCTCGTAAGTTAGTTAATAGTCTATTAGCTTCATTGACTATTCTAAAGCCTTTGACTGTGTGGATCATAATAAATTGTGGCAAGTTCTTGGTGGGATGGGCATCCCAAGCCACCTTCCCTCTCTCCTGAGGAATCTGTACAAGGACCAAGTAGCAACAGTCAGAACTGACCACGGAACAACAGACTGGTTCAAGATTGGGAAAGGCGTACGGCAAGGCTGCATCCTCTCACCCAACCTTTTAAACTTGTATGCAGAACACATCATGCGATGTGCGGGGCTTGGTGAATGCAAAGCTGGGGTGAAAATTGCTGGAAGAAACATTAACAACCTCAGATATGCAGACGAGACCACTCTGATGGCTGAAAGCGAGGAGGAGCTGAGGAGCCTTCTAATCAAGGTGAAAGAAGAAAGCGCAAAA
>NW_026844589.1:1027641-1064774 GCF_025583915.1 Anolis sagrei ordinatus | reverse complement strand
GAGGTAAAGAGTACAGGCATGGAGGAAGGGCAAAAGGGTGGAAGGGAAGGAAGGGAGGATAGAAGTGTGGAAGGATGGAGGGAAGAGAGGGTAGGAGGAGGGAAGGAGGGAGAAGGGAGAGAAGAAAGAAGGAGGAAAGATAAAAGGGGAGGGAGGAAGGAAGGAAGGAAGGAAGGAAGGAAGAAAGGAAAGAAGGATGGAAGAAAGAGGGAAAGGGAAGAAAGGAAGGTCAAAGGGGGGGGGGAGGTGCAAAGAAGGGAGGGAAGAAGGAAAGAGAGAGAGGAAGGACGGAAGGAAGGGATGGTGAAAGAGAGAAGGGCCTGAGAAAAAAGTCCAAGGGGCCACATTTGGGCCCCAGGCCTGGGTTTGCCGTATAGCCTTCTCTATAGCCTTACTTCTCCATGAACCTGCTAATATTGATGAGGCTAGATGGCCATCTGTTGGGATGGCTTTATTTACTTATTTACTTCACTTGTATACCAGTTTTCTCCCCACAGTGGGAGACTCAAAGCGGTTTCCAACATCATTGTGGCAAATTTTAATGCCTTGCTTACAGAAACCTAATTCGTGCTCTTCAAATTCTGCAGCACTGCTGGTCACAGCTGACCTCCAGCTGGAGCGCTCAAGGGCCAGGGTTTCCCAGCCACAGTTTTTAAGGTTGGCTTTGAGCCCATCTTTCAATCTCTTTTCCTGTCCTCCAACATTCCATTTTCCCTTCTAGAGTTCGGAGTAGAGCAACTGCTTTGGGAGACAGTGGTCGGGCATCCGGACAACGTGGCTGGTCCAGCAAAGTTGATGGCAGAGGACCATCGCTTCAGTGCTGGTGGTCTTTGCTTCTTCCAGGACGCTGATCTTTATCTGCTTGTCTTGCCAAGAGATTTGCAGGATTTTCTGGAGAAATCGTTCCAGGAGTTGCATGTGACGTCTGTAGACAGTCCACGTTTCGCAGGTGTAAAGCAAGGTTGGGAGGCCAATAGCTTTGTAAACAAGCACCTTGGTCTCCCTACGGATGTCCCGGTCAGTCCTCAAACACTCTCTGCTTCATTCGGGAAAATGCTGTACTCGCAGAGCTCAGGCGGGGTTGTATTTCGGTGTCGATGTTGACTTTGGTGGAGAGGTGGCTTCCAAGGGAGCGGAAATGGTCAACATTTTCTAATGTTTCACCCTTAAGCTGTATTTCTGGCATTGGAGAGGGATTGGCCGGTGACTGCTGGAAGAGCACTTTGGTTTTCTCGATGTTCAATGAGAGACTAAGCTTCTTGTATGCTTCTGCAAAGGTGTTTAGAGTGGCTTGTAGGTCTTCTTCTGAATTCTGATGGAATCGTTCTAGGAGTGGCATGTGATGTCTGTAGACAGTCCACGTTTCGCAGACATATAGCAGTGTTGGGAGGACAATAGCTTTGTAAACAAGCACCTTGGTATTCCTACGGATGTCTGGGCCCTCAAACACTCTCTGCTTCATTCGGAAAAATGCTGCACTCGCAGAGCTCAGGTGTTGTTGTATTTCAGTGTCAGTGTTGACATCTGTAGACAGTCCACGTTTCACAGGCGTATAGCAGGGTTGGGAGGACAATAGCTTTATAGACAAGCACCTTGGTCTCCCTACGGATGTCCCGGTCCTCAAACTCTCTCTGCTTCATTTGGAAAAATGCTGCACTCACAGAGCTCAGGTGTTGTTGTATTTCAGTGAAAGTGTTGACATCTGTAGACAGTCCACGTTTCACAGGCGTATAGCAGGGTTGAGAGGGGAATAGCTTTATAGACAAGCACCTTGGTCTCCCTACGGATACCATATATGGATACCAATGGAGGACCCTAACCCTCAGGAGTGGTTTTCTCTCCTGCTTTTTGTGAATGCAGCCTGAGATCCCCCCACCCTGCCCAAGCCCTTTAATTCCCTTTCCTTTTGCCTTGTAAACAAGACGGAGCATTTGCAAGGGCGCATCCTCGGCCTGCCTGCCTGCCTGTCGAGAGTGCTTTTTTGCCTCATCTGAACAAATCTGATTATAAAGCCATCAGGGAGCTCCCTGAGGCAAGCGGTAGGAAAACAGCAGCAGGGTGGAGCTGGCTCTCCTCCTTCTCTGCTCTTCTCTCTTCCTCCACAACCCCCAAGGGCCGCCCCCGGCATTTATTTCCTCTACCAGGACTTTGGAGTTTCCTCATTTCAGGCCTCTCCTTGCTGGGTGCTGAGGGAGATGGACCTGGGTTTGGCTTCCAAATAAAACGTGCCCGGAGAAGGCACACACATGCAAACCACAGTGACTCAAAATGAAGTTGATTCTGCCAGATCTCTTCTGTTGCCCCAACACAGCACGGGGACAACATATGCTCTCTTGATGTTTGATGCACACAGACCTCTAGCAATAAATACTTTGTGTTGTCAAAGGCTCTCAAGGCTGGAATCAGTGGCTTGCTGTGAGTTTTCCTTGCTGTATGGCAATGTACCAGAAGCATTCTCTCCTGACATTTCGGCCACATCTATGGCAGGCATCCTCAGAGCTTGGATTTTTTTTTTATCGTGTCATCCGCAACCAGAACATTGTATTACATTTCTAACAGAACAAAACAAACAAACAGATTTAAAAAAACAAACACAAATTTTGCAAACTTGGTAGCTGATTAAATGTCCTTTGACCAGTATCTAGCCACTTGGAGTGCCTCTGGTGTTGCCGCAAGAAGGTCCTCCCTTGTGCATGTGGCAGGGCTCAGGTTGCATTGCAGCAGGTGGTCAGTGGTTTGCTCTTCTCCACCCTCGCATGTCGTGGATTCCACTTTGTGGCCCCATTTCTGAAGGTTGGCTCTGCATCTTGTGGTGCCAGAACGCAGTCTGTTCCGCGCCTTCCAAGTTACCCAGTCTTCTGTGTGCCCAGGAAGGAGTCTCTCATCTGGTATCAGCCATGGATTGAGGTGCTGGGTTTGAGCCTGCCACTTTTGAACTCTCGCTTGCTGAGGTGTTCCAGCGAGTGTCTCTGTAGATCTAAGAAAACTATTTCTTGAATTAACTCATTGATGTGCTGGCTGATACCCAAACAAGGGATGAGCTGGAGATGTCTCTGCCTTGGTCCTTTCACTATTGGCTGCCACTTCCCAGCGGATGTCAGGTGGTGCAATACTGGCTAAGCAGAGTAATTTCTCCAGTGGTGTAGGGCCCAGACACCCCGTGATAATGCGGCATGTCTCATTAAGAGCCACATCCACTGTTTTAGTGTGGTGAGATGCATTCCACACTGGGCATACGTACTCAGCAGCAGAGTAGCATAGCGCAAGGGCAGATGTCTTCACTGTGTCTGGTTGTGATCCCCAGGTTGTGCCAGTCAGCTTTCGTATGATATTGTTTCTAGCACCCACTTTTTGCTTGATATTCAGGCAGTGCTTCTTGTAGGTCAGAGCATGGTCCAGGGTGACTCCCAGGTATTTGGTGCGCTGCAATGCTCCAGAGGGATTCCTTCCCAGGTCATCCTCAGAGCTTGGGATGCTTGTCTGTTCTTAAGGTGAAAAGCACATGTCTGTGTTTTAGATGGATTAGGGATCAGCTGGTTTTTCCTGTAGTAAGCAGTAAGAGCACCTAGAGCTTCGGATACCTTCTCTTCAACCATCTCAAAGCTCCCTGCTTGAGCGGTGATGGCACGTTCATCAGCATAGATGAAGCTCTCTGTCCCTTCTGGCAGTGGCTGGTCATTTGTGTCGATGTTGAACATGGATGGGGCAAGCACGCTCCCCTGAGGCAGGCCGTTCTTCTGTTTCCGCCATCTGCTTCTCTGGCCCTAGAACTCAACAAAAAAGCTCCTGTTTTGTAGCAGGTTTCCCATGAGGCGGGTGAGGTGGTGGGCTAAACACCAGTTACTTTTGTTTTGAACCTCACCTTATTAATGTTTCTTGTTGATGTGCTGAGCATAAGTTAGACAAATAAATCAGAAACGAGGAGTGAATGGTGGATGATGTCTTCTTTCCTTGCAGGAGGGTGCTGTGGCTCCGATAACAAGCAGTACATCTATGGCGGCTGGGCCTGGGCCTGGTGGTGCATCTCCGACACCCAGAGGTAAGCGAGGGGAAGGCCTCCATAGTCTCCTTTTTGGGAAAACGAGTAGCATGGGTTGACTATATATGTCAACAGGGAAGGCCCCCGGCACCTCTTTTCCCAGTCCTCAGAGCTGGGAATGGGGGACAGCTGGGAGGCCAGAGCCCGGGGAGGAAGGGAAGCCCTGGAGGTGCCCTCTCCTTGCTATGTAGATCGTGTTGAGCTGCATGAACACCCCGTCAATGATGCTGGCTGTGGCTTGGAGAGAGGACCAGTCCTGATGGGCTTTCTCCAGGCCACCCAAGGTGTCTGTGTGGTCCTTTTCTCTGCTGGAGACACTTCCCTCGTTGAACTATTTGGACAGAACGAGTGCCAGAAACACTTCTTGGAATATGGGTCTTAAGTGGCAGTGCAATGGCTCCCTGGGAATGATGGGTGGGGGGGTGGGGGTGGGAGAGACAGTTCCTGTGTTGTATTTGAGGGATGTCAATGGCTTGGCGCGTCTGCTACCCACTATGGCCTCTCTGATCCCTTTTGGAGAGATAATTTCTTAATAATAATAATAATAATAATAATAAACAGTTCCTGTGTTGTATTTGAGGGATGTCAATGGCTTGGAGCATCTCCTACCCATTATGGCCTCTCTGTTCCCTTTTGGAGAGGTATTTTCTTAATAATAATAATAATAATAATAATAATAATAATAATAATAATAATAATAATAAACAGTTCCTGTGTTGTATTTGAGGGATGTCAATGGCTTGGAGCGTCTGCTACCCATTATGGCCTTTCTGATCCCTTTTGGAGAGGTACTTTCTTAATAATAATAATAATAATAATAATAATAATAAACCTTTATTTATACCCCGCTACCATCTCCCGAAGGACTCGGTGCGGCTTACAAGAGGCCGAGCCCAAATACATCAATAAAAAAGCAATACAAACAATAAATAAACTCATAAACAAAGCAATAAACAGTAACAATAACACCATGATGCGTCAAAGAGTAAAACACCACCACTTTCTTAAAGAGTACATGGATGCTTTGTATAATTCTTTATTGATTGATTGATTTACAACATTTATATACCACCCTTCTCATCCCAAAGGGGACTCAGAGTGGCTTACAAGATATATATACATAAATATATTATATTATTAGCATAGTACAATATCAGTATTAAATATTACAATATTTTACCATTATATTGTAATATTATTAGCAATATTCCATGTAATCTAAATATATAATTATAATATCATATATTATTAGTAGTATTATATTGTATTAGATTATAATATTATACATATATGTATATACATTACATAACAACAACAACAATAATTATTATTATTATTTAAGGTAATAATAATAATATTTATTTATTTACGATGTTTGTATGCCGCCCTTCTCACCCCGAAGAGTAGCATACAAGATATATATACATACAATATATTATGTTATTAGCATAATACAATATCAGTATTAAATCTATATAAATAAAAATGTAATGTTCGTTTGTGGGATTAACATAACTCAAAAACCACTGGATGAATTGATACCAAATTTGGGTGGCGCAGTGGGTTAAACCCCTGTGCCAGCAGGACTGAAGACCGACAGGTCGCAGGTCCGAATCTGGGGAGAATTGGTAGGAAGAATAAGGCCGTATTATACAATGTGTAAGACTGAGTTAGAGCTGGCCATTTTCAAAGGCTTGTTGAAACCACCAGGTCTTCAAGCTCTTATGAAAGGAGGGGAGGGATGGGGCTTGTCTTATTTCCCTTGGAAAGGCGTTCCAGAGGTGAGGGGCCACCACCGAGAAGGCCCTCTCTCTCGTCCCCACCAACCGCGCTTGAGACGGAGGTGGGACCGAGAGGAGGGCCTCCCCGGAAGATCGTAGAGTTCTCTTTTCCTGTCCACCAACATTATGTCCCCTTTTCTTGACCATGTCTTCAAGCTCTTATGAATGGAGGGGAGGGATGGGGCCTGTCTTATTTCCCTTGGAAGGGTGTTCCAGAGGCGAGGGGCCACCACCGAGAAGGCCCTCTCGTTCCCACCAACCATGCTTGTGATGGAGGTGGGGCCGAGAGGAGGGCCTCCCCAGAAGATCTTAGAGTTCTCTTTTCCTGTCCATCAACATTATGTTCTTGAGTTGGGAGTATGAGAGATTACAGCAAGCCCATGATACTATGTCCAGTAGATGGTGCTAAAGGCCTACCAGTTAAGATGGGCAATTTGGACCCAGATTCGGAGAGGTGTGCTGGCATTCCTCAGACCGGGAGGGCTACCTTTGCTAGCCGGCTCTCGAGGGAAGGCGTCCGCCCCCGCCCCCCCTCCCCCCAATTTGTGTGCTCTTGTCTTTCTCTCTCTCTCTCTTAACTCTGGCTTGCTCTGTGTCTCTTTTGCGCAGCCTCTGACTAACCCTTTTCCTGTGCCGCTCGCTGCTGCCCTCCTGAACTGCTGCGATGTGTAGCCGGCGGGGTCCCTTGGGGCAGTTTTCCGGGGGAATGGGAAGACCTGGATTCCACCGCATGTCTGGTGGGAGCTCCCTCCCACCTCATGAAGCACCAACAAGGAAAGGGGGAAGACGGGACTTCCTGGGGCATTCCTTAGGAAAGGGAATTGGGAACAACTCTCCTTCTGTAGCTTCAGAAAACTTCTAGTTTGATCCTAGCAGTGAGTCAGTGGCAAAACCCCATTGCTGAGGAACATCTACACCAGTGGTTCTCCTAATTCTCAACCTTCCTAATGCCGCGACCCCTTAGTACAGGTCCTCACGTTGTGGTGACCCCCAACCATAACGTTATTTTCGTTGCTACTTCTTTAATATTGCTCCTGTTATGAATCATAATATAAATATCTGATATGCAGGATGTATTTTCATTCACTGGACCAAATACCCGATACGCCCAAATGGGATTTGGTGGGGTGGAGGGGATTGATTTTGTCATTTGGGAGTTGTAGTTGCTGGGATTTATAGTTCACCTAAAATCAAAGAGCCTTTTGAACTCCACCAACGATGGAATTGAATCAAACTTGGCACACAGAATTCCCATGGCCAAGAGAAATACTGGGAGAGTCTGGTGGACACTGACCTTGAGTTTTTGGAGTTGTAGTTCACCTACACTGTGGACTCAAACAGTGATGGATCTGGATTAAACTTGGCACAGATAACCAATATGCCCAAATGTGAACACTGGTAGAGGTTGGAGAAAATAGACCTTGCCGTTTGGGAATTGTAGTTGTTGGGATTCATAGTTCACCCACAATGAAATAGCATTCTGAACCCCACCAATGATAGAATTGGACCAAACTTCCCACACAGAACACCCATGACAAATAGAAAATGTTATGTTTTCCTATGGTCTTTGGTGACCCCTCTGACACCCCTTCGCGACCCCCACATGGGTCCCGACCCCCAGGTTGAGAAACACTGATCTACACTTTTTGAGAAGCACATCTGGACATCCAGAGGTCTGTTGCCTCTACTCACTTCAGTTAGATGCTCAGATCTTCCTGTTAGCATCATTGTTGTTGTTTTAATGGTATCCAGTGGTACAAGAAAGGCTGTACTTTTAATATTTCAGAGGGAACGTTATATCCCATTCATTTTTGGCCCTCAAGTTGTGGACCAAAACTGAATGGGAAATAAGGTTCCCTCTCAAATATTTCCACGTCACGGCAAGCGTTGCAGAAAAGCTCAAGACTTCCTCTGCTTCTGGTTTCTGTTTCCACTTCAGCTCACTCTTAATTGGGCGTTTAATAGTGAAACCATGGAACTCACTGCCTGGAGATGCAGAGTTACTAACAGGCCGTTGGAAATTCCAAGTCAGGATGGCTACAGACTTCTTGGGGGGCTTCCTCTTCTAAAGGTTGAGCCTTTGGTTGGCTGGGAGCAAAGGAAGCAGAAGCAGCTTGGTGCTGGCCTCAAGGATTTATGGAAACCCTCTAGAGCCCCTGTATTATTATTATTTGAAACACAACAAGATTAGTACACAGCAAACAAGATCACTACGATGGTTGTTGTATTGGATCACACGTCGGACCCTTCCCAAGTGTCTCGGGCTGTGTGATGTTTTGGCGAATAATGTGTGCCGATCCCAGTAGGGTGGACATTTAATCAACTACCAAGTTTGTAAACTTTGTGTTTTTTTATCTGTTTGTTTGTTTTGTTCTGTTAGAAATGTAATACAATGGTCTGGTTGCCCCTGAAACGATAAATAAATAAAATAATATCATATTATTAGTTGTAGTATTATATTGCATTACATTATAATATTATAAATATTATAGTATATACATTACATAATAATAATAATAATTTAAGGTATAGATTTGCAGTACCTTCAGCTGATTCAGTGCTGACTTCCACAGACCACTGAGACCTCCACACAGAACTCCTGGATGGCGAGAACACGAGGCAGGCGAGGCGGGCTTTGCACGAGGCTGGGCCTCGCGTGGAGGACCCCTTGCCGGCCCCGTGCCCTCACCGATGGCAAGAATGCAAGGTAGGCAAGGTGGGCTTTGTGCGAGGCCAGGCCTCGCATGGAGGACTCTTCAACTGCCCCGTGCCCTCAGTGGATGGTGAGAGGGCAAGGCAGGCGAGGCAGGCTTTGTGCGAGGCCAGGCCTCACGTGGAGGACCCCTCACCTGCCCCGCGCCCTCGCCGATGGCAAGAATGTGAGGTAGGCGAGGCAGGCTTTGTGCGAGGCCAGGCCTCACGTGGAGGACCCCTCACCTGCCCCGCGCCCTCGCCGATGGCAAGAATGTGAGGTAGGCGAGGCAGGCTTTGTGCGAGGCCAGGCCTCACGTGGAGGACCCCTCACCTGCCCCGCGCCCTCGCCGATGGCAAGAATGTGAGGTAGGCGAGGCAGGCTTTGTGCGAGGCCAGGCCTCACATGGAGGACCCCTCACCTGCCCCGCGCCCTTGCCGATGGCAAGAATGCGAGGTAGGTGAGGCAGGCTTTGTGTGAGGCCAGGCCTCACATGGAGGACCCCTCACCTGCCCCGCACCCTCACCGGATGGCGATAGAGCGAGGCAGGTGAGGCGGGCTTTGCGAAAGGCCAGGCCTCGCACGGAGGAGCCCTCGTCTGGCCCACACCCTTGGGGCGGGACCACGGAGGCAGCCTCGCAACCCCTCCAAAATAGCCAGGCGACCCCCCTGGGGTCGCGACCCCCAGGTTGAGAACCACTGGCTTAGGAAGACAGCTTTAAAAGATATATGTGACTGGCCAGAGTGTTTTGTGATATATAGAATGTGGCCCATTTGAGACCCAAGGAGCTGCAATTCCTCTCATCCCTGGGTGGCGTCCACTGAATATGGAGGGAGATGTCGCCCGACGCGTCCGAGGAAAGTCCCGTCTTCCTTCCTCCTTTCCTTCCTTGCTTCCCCTTGGCGAATGGGTTTCTGTTGCTCTCTGGTAACCACCTTGTGTGTTTGCTGTCCTACCCTTATCTATTTATTGCTGCTCAGACTGTCTTTGGAGGTTATGACCATCCTTTGTCGCTGTGAGAATATTGAGACGTCGGAGGGGGTCCCACTGTACGTAACGGGGGTCGCACAGGTAATGATCCCGCCGCTTCTGGACGTGTGTGTGTTGTCCTCTAACCCGTCTCCGTCTCCCTTCTGTCCCACGCAGGCGGCGGGTGGCAGCATCCACCAGAGAGAGGACCCTTTTTGCGCTCGCCTTTCTCTCTTTCCGCACCGGCACTTCCTTCCTCTCTCTCTCTCTCTCTCTCTCTCTCTCTCTCTTTCCCTCCTCTTCCGTTGCTGGCTCTCGCTACCTGCCGTCGCACTCCCTGGTAATGTAGAGAGACAGACGCATGCAGAGCTCTTCCAAAGTCCTTGGGGAAACCAATGCGGCCGGCACCCACTTGCCACTCTGCATTCACGCCTGCCTGCTTCACAAGTGCGGCGCAGTGGCACGGAGGCAGGAGGGAACCCATTTCGGAGAAGAAAGGGAAGAAAGGAGGCTGGCCTAGCAGATTTCGGATGGAGGCAGCACTTCCGTCCTGGCCTCCTTGAGCCAGGGGCCTCCTGCTTCTCAAAATCACCATTTGAGACTCAAACTGGCACTCTTTCCCACTTTTTTACCCTTCACAGTAAAGGTTAGTGTCTCCCCAACACTCCCCTCGGAATCCCCGGTTAGACCACTGAGCTGCTGAACTTGCTGACCGAAAGGTTGCGGGTTCAAATCCGGGGAGCGGCATTTATTTATTTATTATTTACAATATCACAACAACAATAATGTACAATGTATCTTTATTTATACCCCGCCACCATCTCCCCAAAGGGTGTCTTACATGAAGCCAAGCCCAGTAATACATAACAACAACAATACAAACAACCCGTAAATTATGAATTATATTATTATTATTATTAACTTTATTTGTACCCCACTAGCATCTCCCGAAGGACTCGATGCGGCTTACAAAGGCCAAGGCCACAAAACACAACATAACAATACACAACCTAAAGCAAATTAAAAACAGTTAAAACAATATTATACAATGAGCAATAAACAATTATATCCTTTCCCTGGCTTGGCATCAGGCACTTGAGGAGCTCTTTTGCCTTATGATTAATCCCCTGGTAGCGCGGTGGGTTAAACTGCTGAGCCGCTGAACTTGCTGACCAAAAGGTTGGCGGTTCAAATCCAGGGAGCGGTGTGAGCTCCCGCTGTTAGCACCAGCTTCTGCCAACCTAGCAGTTCGAAAACATGCCAATGTGAGTAATAATTATAATTATAATAATAATAATAAACTTTATTTCCCGCCAATATCTCCCCAATGAGTAGATCAATAGGTACCACTTCGGTGGGAAATATAACAGCGCTCCATGAAGTCATGCTGGCCACATGACCTTGGAGGTGTCTATGGACAACGCCGGCTCATCGGCTTAGAAATGGGGATAACCACCACCCTGCAGAGTCGGACACGACTAAACTTAATATCAAGGGAGCCTGTTGCCTTTTCTATCTCGAGAACATGCCAATGTGAGTAGTAGTAGTAGTAGTAGTAGTAGTAATAATAAACTTTATTTCCTGCCAATATTTCCCCAATGGGGACTATTGAGTAGATCAATAGGTACCACTTCGGTGGGAAATATAACAGCGCTCCGTGCAGTCATGCTGGCCACATGACCTTGGAGGTGTCTATGGACAACGCCGGCTCATCGGCTTAGAAATGGGGATAACCACCACCCTGCAGAGTCGGACACGACTAAACCGAATATCAAGGGAGCCTGTTGCCTTTTCTATCTCGAACAAAGGAGGGATCTTTCCCTCTTTGTAATACTCCAGAAAAAGATAAAGAGATGGAATCCAATGCCACTGGGTTCGGTCTTCTTTCTCTGGATGTTGGGGATGCTTTACCTGGAATCCCAGCTTTTGTGACCCCTTCCAACTTGGCTATTCTATTATTGAGATGTAAATAGAGACAGCCTTTCTTTTATCCTTCCTTCTCAGGTTCCTATAGTGTTCAGGGCATTTTTCTGACCATTACCCAAATGGGTAACTCCTAAAAGCATTCCATATATAAGACCAGTTCTTCCAAAAACCCCTCCAGCAGCAAGGGATTTGAGCTCTTGAGGACCTGAACCTCCACCATTGATGTGACCCCAAAGTCGGCGGGAGGGAGGGCCCTTGGGGCCACTTGGCACGATGCTGAGGCCTTGCGTCTTGTATGATTACCTCGGAGGAAAGCGAGAGGTAGCCCCGAGCCCAAAACGCGGGGAGAGAGGCCTGTGGCGGCGTGTACCGAGACACATGCCAATGTTTTACGTTTATTTGGCAGGATTTCCCTAGAGATAATGACGTTACAGCCCAGGTGCGAGGACGTAGAGACGGCGGAGGGGGTAGCTTTAACTGTCACAGGTGTGGCCCAGGTACAGTAACTCGAAACCACCGCCCTCCTTTCGAGGAGGGGTGCATGACTCTTAACCCTTCTTCGCGGAAAAGCAGGTCACCGCTTGCCCCTCACCTGTGCAGCAGGCGGCGGCGGCACCTGGCACCTTCGTCGCCTCCCAGGCGCACCTCCTTCTCTCCTCCCCACGGAGCTGCCTGCATCTCTCTCTCTTTCTCTCTCTCTCTATGCATTCGGGTTTGGGTCTCGTTGGGTTTGGGGTTGTGGGTTCCCGCCGGGTACTGGATGTTCCGAAGACCTTCTCCGTGTATGTATATATATTTTCCCAATGTGGATGGTTATTCAAAATGTGATCACGGCAACATTTTTTACGGAAAGTCCCTTGAAATAATAATAATAATAATAATAATAATAATAATAATAATAATAATATAATTTAATAATTTATTATTTATTTATTTACATCATTTATATGCTACCCTTCTCACTCCGAAGGGGATTCAAAGCGGCTTACAAGATATAATATAATATAATATAATATAATATAATATAATATAATATAATATATAATATAATATATAGATAGTCTGTGTTATGGTAATAATATAATATATTGTATATAAATGTAATATTCATATTATAATGTAATATAATACTAAGAATCATAGAATCACAGAGTTGGAAGAGAGCCCATGGGCCATCCAGTCCAGCCCCCTTCTGCCAAGAAGCAGGAATATTGCATTCAAATCACCCTGACAGATGGCCATCCAGCCTATAATAATAATAATAATAATAATAATAATAGAATCCTAGAGTTGGAAGAGACCCCATGGGCCATCCAGTCCAACCCCATTCTGACAAGAAGCAGGAAAATTGCATTCAAAGCACCCCCGAAAGATGGCCACCCAGCCTCTGCTTAATAATAATAATAATAATAATAATAATAATAGAATCCTAGAGTTGGAAGAGACCCCATGGGCCATCCAATCCAACCCCATTCTGCCAAGAAGAAGGAATATTGCATTCAAAGCACCCCTGACAGATGGCCATCCAGCCTCTGCTTAATAATAATAATAATAATAATAATAATAATAATAATAATAATAGAATCCAAGAGTTGGAAGAGACCTCCTGGGCCATCCAGTCCAACCCCATTCTGCCAAGAAGCAGGAATATTGCATTCAAAGCACCCCTGACAGATGGCCATCCAGCCTCTGTTAATAATAATAATAATAATAATAATAATAATAATAGAATACTAGAGTGGGAAGAGACCTCCTGGGCCATCATCCAGTCCAACCCCATTCTGCCAAGAAGCAGGAATATTGCATTCAAAGCACCCCTGACAGATGGCCATCCAGCCTCTGCTTAATAATAATAATAATAATAATAATAATAGAATCCTAGAGTTGGAAGAGACCCCATGGGCCATCCAGTCCAGCCCCATTCTGCCAAGAAGCAGGAAAATTGCATTCAAAGCACCCCCGAAAGATGGCCACCCAGCCTCTGCTTAATAATAATAATAATAATAGAATCCTAGAGTTGGAAGAGACCCCATGGGCCATCCAGTCCAACCCCATTCTGCCAAGAAGCAGGAAAATTGCATTCAAAGCACCCCCGAAAGATGGCCACCCAGCCTCTGCTTAATAATAATAATAATAATAGAATCCTAGAGTTGGAAGAGACCCCATGGGCCATCCAGTCCAACCCCATTCTGCCAAGAAGCAGGAATATTGCATTCAAATCACCCCTGACAGATGGCCATCCAGCCTCTGTTTAAAAGCTTCCAAAGAAGGAGCCTCCACCACACTCCGGGGCAGAGAGTTCCACTGCTGAACAGTTCTCACAGGAAGTTCTAATGTTCAGATGGAATCTCCTCTCTTGTAGTTTGAAGCCATTGTTCCGCGTCCTAGTCTCCATGGAAGCAGAAAACAAGCTTACTCCCTCCTCCCTGTGGCTTCCTCTCACATATTGATCCATGGCTATCATGTCTCCTCTCAGCCTTCTCTTCTTCAGGCTAAACATGCCTAGCTCTTTAAGCCACTCCTCATAGGGCTTGTTCTCCAGACCCTTGATCATTTTGCCCTCATATAATAATAATAATAATAATAATAATAATAATATATATAATATATATATTTTATATTATATGTAATACTACTAATAATATAGTATAATGGTATAGTACAATATAGTAAAATATAATACTGATATTGTGCGATGCTAATAATATATATTGTATGTATATATATCCTGTAAGCCACTCTGTCACCTTCAGGGTGAGAAGGGCGGCGTATAAATGCCATAAATAAATAAATAAAATATTATATTATTAGCATAGTACAATATCAGTATTATATATTATTATATTGTACTATACCATTATATTGTAATATTATTAGTAATAGTACATGTAATATAAATATATATAATTATATCATATTATTATTAGCATTATATTGTATTACATTATAATATTATAAATATTATATACATATACAATATATTACATTACATTATATCATATTATATTATGTTATTAGAATAGCAGAGGAGACAAGGTGGAACTGTCTTTTGACCCCCTCTCTCTTCACTCTGGCCCAGAGCAGCAGTTGTTATAATAGGTTAATTACAATAATATTACAATTATAATAATAATATAACAAATAATAAAACTTTATTTGTATACCAGAGGGGCCTCAGGACAGTTTCCAGCATTGCATTGCAATTACTGACATAAAAACATACAAAAAGTCACTATCAAAAAACCTTGAGTCACACTTTTGTCATCAGAAATACCTAATTAAGTGTTAATATTTCTGACAATTACAATACCTGGAGTGGATGTTATTTATTTATTTATTTAATTTATTTAAAAGTTTTATATACCGACCTTCTCATCTCTCTTGAGGGACTCAGACCGGTTTCCAACCGTAAAATACATACAATCAGTAAATATCATACTTCATATTGCAATAAAACATTAAAACAGCAAAACAGTAATTATATTCAATAAAAACAATGGTCAGTTGTCCCACTAAATTTGATGTTCATTATCCTCTCTGGGTGTTGGCTCACTCATCGAATGCCTGTCTCCATAGCCACGTCTTCACCTGTTTCCTGAATGTCAGGATAGAAGGGGCGGTTCTGATCTCCTGTGGAAGGGAGTTCCAAGGTCGAGGGGCCACCACCGAGAAGGCCCTGTCCCTCGTCCCCACCAGACGCACTTGCGAACCTGGTGGGACCGAGAGCAGGGCCTCTCCAGACAATCTTAATAATCTTGATGGTTCATGTTCTCACACCCCTGCCTTCTTCTTGTGATCCGAAAGGAATAGTTTTGCTCTGCGGTCCTTCTGAACTATATTTCCAATATTTAAATAATGACTTCTTTGTTTGTTCATTTTTTTTTTTAAAAAAACAACTTTGCTTTTTTCTCCTCTGAGGATTGGTTCAGACAAATCCAAAAGATTGCTCTGAATCGGTTGTTGACAACAGAGCCAGGTTGACATATTTTGGCTCTTATTTAAGAAAAAAAAAAGTACGTTTGGCACTGGGAAAACATACCTTTGGCACTGGGAAGAATCCAAGATTTGGAAGATTTGGGGATTTGGGGCGCTGTAATCCGAAAAAGGTAGGAGATGCCCTCTTTTTGTGAGAACAACACAGCATATTGTCGAAGGCTTTCATGGCTGGAATCACTGGGTTGCTGTGAGTTTTCCGGGCTCCCAACAAAGGATTCCCCCAGGCAGCGAGCAGCCAGACCTTGAAGCTGCATGACCATTCGGTGATAATCAATTCCTCAAACAATCAAAGAGTTTTTTTCTCCCACCCTGGACATCATTCCACAGATATATAAACCGTGTTTTCAAAGAGGAAAAAATGGAATACAATAACAGTAATAATAATAGTAGTCTCCCTGTGGCCTTCTCTGCCATTGTGAGGAAAGCGAGGCATCCGCCTCAATTCTGGGACCTTGGGATAACAACAACAACAACAATTTTGTATTTATTACCCATCTCTCCTTACAGCTCAAGGCAGGGAACAACATAGCGTCAAGAATCATAATAATAATTAGAATTATCATTACTATCATCAATAATAATTTTATTATCCACCTTTCCTTATTATATTATGCTATTATATGTTGTTATTATTAATATTATAATGTTATTACCCACCTCTCCGTATTATATTATGCTATTATATGTTGTTATTAATATTATAATGTTATTAACCACCTCTCCGTATTATATTATGCTATTATATGTTATTATTATTATACTATTTATTATTGTTTTTATTGGGTTGCAGCTTCCAAAGCCTGGCTGATGGCTGCAATCACTTCCCAACCAAGGATTCCCCCAGGCAGCAACCAGCCAGGCTTTGGAGCTGCAAGGCCATTCAATAGTAATCAAGGTGGTCAATTGCAACATTCACACTTGCCTCAAATAGACAAGAGTTTTTCCAGAACATATAACCATCACTTGCCTAGTTTCCAACAGACCTCACAACCTCTGAGGATGCCTGCCATAGATGTGGGTGAACATCAGGAGAGAACGCTTCTGGAACATGGCCAGGCACTCCAGAAAACTCACAGCAACCCAAAACTATACAGCCCCTACAATTCGAAGGGCTGCCATGTTGGATTGTGGAGGGGGCTTGTGTTGAGCCCCAGGCCTGACTTGCGTACGTTATTTTCTCCCTGCTTGACCACAGCTCATCAAAGCACCCCCTTTTTGGATTACAGCTCCCAGAATCCCCGGTCAGTTGTGAGGTGTGTGTCCGGTTGCCTTTTTGTCTCCCGTGGGTCTCCTCTCCTTTTTCACGCCCTTCTCTTTTCCGTGTCTGCAGGTGAAGATCATGACGGAGAAGGAGCTCCTGGCGGTGGCATGCGAGCAGTTCCTGGGCAAGAACGTGCAAGACATCAAGAACGTGGTCCTTCAGACGCTGGAGGGGCACCTCCGCTCCATCTTAGGTGCGGGGCAGGGGCCGGGAGGGGGAGCAGGGCCCCCCAGAGAAACCCACTTTGGCCAAAGCCAATCAGGGAGAGAGGTCTTCCTCATACCTTTTTCTCCATCATGCTAAGGCCAGGGATTGTCTTTTGGGGGTGTCATTAATCCCACGGTGGCTCAATGGGTTAAAACCTTGATGCCTGACAGTTCGGAGTCTCGACTCTGGGGCGAGCGTGGGTGAGCTCCCTCTGTCAGCTCCCGCTCCCTATGCAGGGGACATGAGAGAAGCCTCCCACAAGGATGGTAAACATAAAACATCCGGGCAACGTCCCCTGGGCAATGTCCTTGCAGATGGCCAATTCTCTCACTTGCAGTTTCTCAACTCACTCCTGACACAATAATAATAATAATAATAATAATAATAATAATAATAATATACATCACACAGTCCTAGATGTTTGGGAAGTGTTCGACTTGTGATTTTGTAATACGAAATCCAGCATAGAGGTCTCATTTGCTGTGACATACTGTGGTTTTGTATCAGTAAAATAATAATAATAATAATAATAATAATAATAATAACACACAGTCCTAGACGCTTGGGAAGTGTTCGACTTGTGATTTTTGTGATACGAAATCCAGCATACAGATCTCATTTGCTGTGACAAACTCACTCCTGACACAATAATAATAATAATAATAATAATAATAATAATAATAATATACATCACACAGTCCTAGATGTTTGGGAAGTGTTCGACTTGTGATTTTGTAATACGAAATCCAGCATAGAGGTCTCATATGCTGTGACATACTGTGGTTTTGTATCAGTAAAATAATAATAATAATAGTAATAGTAATAATACATCACACAGTCCTAGACCTTGGGAAGTGTTCGACTTGTGATTTTGTGATACGAAATCCAGCATAGAGATCTCGTTTGCTGTGACATACTGTGTTTTTGTGTCAGATAATAATAATAATAATAATAATAATAAATACATAACACAGTCCTAGACACTTGGGAAGTGTTCGACTTGTGATTTTGTGATACGAAATCCAGCATATAGATCTCTTTGCTGTGTCACACTGTGTTTTTGTGTCAGTAAAATAATAATAATAATAATAATAATAATAATAATAATAAATCCAGCAATAGTAATAATACATCACACAGTCCTAGACCCTTGCGAAGTGTTTGACTTGTGATTTTGTGATACGAAATCCAGCATAGAGATCTCGTTTGCTGTGACATACTGTGCTTTTGTGTCAGAATAATAATAATAATAATAATAATAATAATAATAATAATAGCAACAGAAGAAGGAGGAGGAGGACTCATCTTGTTGTGTTTCAAATAATAATAATAATAATAATAATAATAATAATAGTCCTAGACACTTGGGAAGTGTGATCCAATACAATAGCTAGCAGATTGATCGTGTTTGCTGTGGAATCATCTTGTTGTGTTTCTAATAATAATAATAATAATAATAATAATAATAATAATAATAATTATATTATAGTTGCGTACCATGTATATATCATTTTGTAAAAATATACTGTATATACTCGAGCGTAAGCCTAGTTTTTCAGTCCTTTTTTAGGCTGAAAAAGTCTCCCCCGGCTTATACTCGAGTCAGTGTCATTTATTATTTTACTTTGTTGTTGTTATTATTACATTTATTATTTTACTCTATTATTATTGCATTTATTTTATTGTTATTATTACATTTATTATTTTGTTTTACTTTATTATTGTTAATACATTTATTATTTTACTCTATTTATTATTGTTATTGTTACATTTATTATTTTACTCTATTATTATTATTATTATTTTACTCTATTATTATTGGAGGACATGTAAGCATATTTACATTGAAGAAGGTTAGAATAATGGTTTAATCAGAGCTGGACAGTCTTATCTTGAATTACAGTTTTATGTAAATATTCAAAAACATTTAACCTACTAAAGCCTAAATTAATATAATTTTATTGGTGTCTATTTTTATTTTGAAATTGACCTGTAAATGCTGCATTTCCCACCCTGGGCTTATACTCGAGTCAATACATTTTCCCAGTTTTTTGTGGTAAAATTAGGTGCTATTTGGGTCGGCTTATACTCGGGTATATACGGAAATTATAACATTTGATTATTAGTAGTAGTATATTGTATTACATTATAATATAAGAATATAATATAATAATCTCTTAGAACAGTGATTCTCAACCTTCCTAATGCCATGACCGCTTAATACACTTCCTCATGTTGTGTTGACCTCCAACCATCACATTATTTTCATTGCTACTTCACAACTATGATTTTGCTCCTGTTATGAATTATCTTGTAAATATCCGATATGCAGGATGTATTTTCATTCATTTGGCACAAATATTCAATACGCCCAAATTTGGTGGGATTGAGGGGAGGATTTATTTTGTCATTTGGGAGTTGTAGTTGCTGGGATTTATAGTTCACCTACAATATCAAAGAGCATGCTGAACTCCACCAATGATGGAATTGAGCCAAACTTGGGTCACAGAGCTCCCATGACCAACAGAAAATACTAGAAGGGTTTGGTGGGCATTGACCTTGGGTTTTGGAGTTGTAGTTTACCCACATCCAGAGAACACCGATGCATCTGGACCAAGCTTGGCATGAATACTCAATATGCCCAAATGTGGACACTGGTGCGGTTTGGGGAAGATAGACCTTGACATTTGGAAGTTGTAGTGGCTGGGATTTATAGTTCACCTATAATCAAAGAGCATTCTGAACTCCACCAATGATAGAATTGGGCAAAACTTCCCACACAGAACCCCCACGACCAACAGAAAATACTGTGTTTCCTAATTGTCTTTGGCGACCCCTCTGACAACCCCTTGCGACCCCCCCAGGGGTCCCGACCCCCACGTTGAGAAACACTGTCTTAGAAGGATCCCTTCTCCTCGCTGTGTTTTGGTGGCCATAATGTCCCTTTCTTTCTCGTCAAGGGACCTTGACGGTGGAGCAGATCTACCAGGACCGGGACCAGTTTGCCAAACTGGTGCGGGAGGTGGCGGCTCCAGACGTGGGGCGGATGGGCATTGAGATCCTCAGCTTCACCATCAAGGTACGGAGAGAGCTCTTGGTTTGCAGCCTTCAGAGCAACAGATTATCGAACAATACTCTCATTCCTAAACTCTATTTGTGGAGAAGAGGAGGGAAGGCGAATGGGGGGTGACGCGGCTCCCCTTCCTCCCTTGCAGGACGTCTATGACAAAGTCAGCTACCTGAGTTCGCTGGGGAAGACCCAGACGGCAATCGTCCAGCGGGACGCGGACATTGGGGTGGCCGAGGCAGAGCGGGACGCCGGCATCCGGGTACGTATGTAGGCTGCCTGGCGAGAGGCCCGCCTTGCGCCAAGCAGAGCCGTGTCTTTTCCTCGGAGGCCTTTCCTTCCCTCTTTAATGCCGGTGTTTCTCCGCAGGAGGCCGAGTGCAAGAAGGAAATGCTGGACATCAAGTTCATGGCCGACACCAAAGTGGCCAACTCGAAGCGCGCCTTTGAAATGCAGAAGGCCGCCTTCAGCCAAGAGATCAACGTCAAGGTAAGGGCAGAGGAGAGAAATGGTTTGGGGTTTGGCTGCAGGTATTTTATAGGGCTGGACTTGGATATACCTATCTCATTATATAAGCAAAACATTTTTAAAATATTGTATTTTATTGGTTTTACTGCAAGCCACTTTGAGTCTCTTTTTGGAACGAAAATGCAGGATAATAATAATAATAATAATAATAATAATAATAATAATAATAATAATATATTGTTGAAGGCTTTCATGGCCGGAGTCACTGGGATGTTGTAGGTTTTTTTGGGCTATATGGCCATGGTCTAGAGCCGTGATGGTGAACCTATGACTTGCATGTCAGCACTGACACGCATGGCTATTTTTGATGACACGCGGCCACATGCAGCCGCATACAGAGAAGTCCACCTTATAAGAGCCAATCTAATTCCATCCTTAAATTTGTATAAGGCTCTACAAATTTAACATCTGCACGTTTGAGCATTGTTCACTCCATAACTCAGCATGGAATATACATTTTTTCTCATTTAAACTATAAATATTGCAAAATTATGGTGTTGTTGTTTTTTTTCTCAAAGTTGACACCCCACCCAAGATATGCACAGCTTTTTGGCAAATTTTGACACACCAAGCTCAAAAGGTTGCCCATCACTGATCTAGAGGCATTCTCTCCTGACGTTTTGCAAACTTTTGTTGAGAGGTGATTAAATTAGAACAGAAAGGAGGAAACCATGAAAATGAACAAAATTTGGCTACCAGTATTAAAAAAAAACTCTAAAATTACAACAGCAAAACAAAAGAGAGGAAACAAACAAAGAGATCTAATCACCTCTCAACAAAAGTTTGCTCTAGGCACTGTCAGGCCATTATATGCTAATCCAGGTGGTCAGTTGAAACATTCCCACCTAGCTCCAGCAGACAAGAGTCCTTTGTCTCACCCTGGTCATTCCACAGATATATAAACCCTTTTCCTAGTTCCAACAGACCTCTGAGGATGCTTGCCATAGATGCAGGCGAAACGTCAGGAGGGAATGCCTCTAGACCATGGCCAAACAGCCCGAAAAAACCTACAACAACCTAATAATATTAATAATTAGTAGTAGTAGTAGTACTATTATTATTTTGTATGTATTTTATAGTGGTGTGTACTGATATATGTATTTTGTTGTACGTGTTTTATATTGATGTGTTTTGACTGTGTTGTACCCCACTTTGAGGAGAGGCAGGTGACAAAGACGAATTTATTGTTAGATAATAATAATAATTATTATCAATAAAATTATCATATAAGATTATTATTATTAAATGCAGTTATTTTAAACACTACCATTATTACATAAAATTATTATTATTATTATTATTATTATTATTATTATTATTATTATTTTTTATTTGTCATACCCAGCCACACATTGCTGTGGCCCAGTCTATATTTGCTTAGTGTGTCTATATGTGTCTATATGTGCGTTTGTGTATATATATTTTGTGCATGCGTTTTAATGTATTTTTGGGGCTTTTTTTTGGCTTTTTAAGTCTCTTGTACTGTGTTTTTCAGTGTTTTTATGGGTGATGGTCACTCGTTGGCCTGAGAGGTGTCTTTCTTGTGTCCAAATTAGGTGTCAATTCGTCCAATGGTTTTTGAGTTATATTAATCCCACAAACGAACATTACATTTTTTAAAATATAGATTAATAATAATAATAATAATAATAATATATTTTATAGTGTGTATATAGGGTTGTTGTAGGTTTTTTCGGGCTATATGGCCATGTTCTAGAGGCATTCTCTCCTGACGTTTCGCCTGCATCTATGGCAAGCATCCTCAGAGGAGTGAGGATGCTTGCCATAGATGCAGGCGAAACGTCAGGAGAGAATGCCTCTAGAACATGGCCATATAGCTCGAAAAAACCAACAACAACCCAGTGATTCCGGCCATGAAAGCCTTCGACAGTGTGCATATATATGTGTGTGTGTGTGTGTGTATGTGTGTGTATAATAAAATATATTATACCATATATTAAATAGTATTAAATATATAATTAAATTATTATATATTAAATAATATTAAATATATAATTAAGATATATTATATATTTAATAATAATAATAATAATAATAATAATAATAATAATAGTGGTTGTTGTTTTTCTGGGCCTGTTAAACTTTTCTTTAGAGAGGAGATCTGTAAACCAGAGTCCCAAAAAAAGGAATATTTCTGTAAACAATTTTCTGTCTTTGTTTACAAGGGAGGAGCAAAATGGAGGCATTTCCAGCCGCATAGATGGGGGGGGGGGGCGTATGTGAAGATAGGAAATAGGGTGAAGACTGTTGTGTGACCCCCGTTGTGTGACCCTGGCAGACGGCAGAGGCCCAGCTGGCCTATGAGTTGCAGGGAGCCAAAGAGCAGCAGAAGATCCGCCAGGAGGAGATCGAGATCGAGGTGGTCCAGCGCCGGAAGCAGATCGACGTGGAGGAGAAGGAGATCATCCGCACCGACAAGGAGCTCATGGCCACCGTCAAGTTGCCCGCCGAAGCCGAGGCCCACCGCATGCAGCAGATCGCGGAAGGAGAAAAGTGAGGGAAAGAGGGCGGGAGAGGGAGGGAAGGGGTTCTTACATAGCGCCATCCAGTCCAACCCCATTCAGGAAGGCACAATCAAAGCCCTCCTGACAGGTGGCCATCCAGCCTCTGCTTAAAAACCTCCAGGGACTCGGAGGCAGCCTCCTATCCCCCTGACAAACCGTTCTAACTCTCAAGAAGCTCTTTCCTCTGGCCTTTTCCCATAAAGACCTGGCCATAACAAACTGGTGAGTCTGTAAGGCCCTGTATTCCTGGCGTCGGCACAGACTGACCTGGACCAAGCACTAGAACGGAGTCCATTTAGTCTCGTCATGGAAAATACACCATGGAAATGTTTTAAGTGAGGCTGGATGGGAAAACCCTCCTATCAAACCTGCAAGGAGAGGCGGATTATACAACAATAACAACAACATTTATTATTATATTACTGTATTTATATTATTATTTATATTTATATTAATAATTATATTACTGTATTTATATTATTATTATATTACTGTATTTATGTCATTATTATATTACTGTATTTATATTATTATTTATATTTATATTAACAATTATATTACTTTATTTATATCATTATTTATATTATTATTTATATTTATATTAATAATTATATTACTGTATTTATATTATTATTATATTACTGTATTTATGTCATTATTATATTACTGTATTTATATTATTATTTATATTTATATTAACAATTATATTACTGTATTTATATTATTATTATATTACTGTATTTATGTCATTATTATATTACTGTATTTATATTATTATTTATATTATTATTTATATTTATATTAACAATTATATTACTTTATTTATATCATTATTTATATTATTATTTATATTTATATTAATAATTATATTACTGTATTTATATTATTATTATATTACTGTATTTATGTCATTATTATATTACTGTATTTATATTATTATTTATATTTATATTAATAATTATATTACTGTATTTATATTATTATTATATTACTGTATTTATGTCATTATTATATTACTGTATTTATATTATTATTTATATTATTATTTATATTTATATTAACAATTATATTACTTTATTTATATCATTATTTATATTATTATTTATATTTATATTAATAATTATATTACTGTAATTATATTATTATTTATATTATTATTAATAATTATATTACTGTATTTATATTATTATATTACTGTATTTATTTTATTATTATAAAACAATAATAACAACAATAATGATTATATTACTGTATTTATATTATTATTTATATGGTTATATTTATATTATACGTTAAATTTTGTATTTGTGTGTGTGTTTATATATATATACACACACACATATATATATATATATATATATATATATATATATATATACATACACACACGCATACACATACAGGGGCCGCGGTGGCGCAGTGGATTAAACCACCTAGCTGCAGAACTTGCTGACTGGAAGGTCAGCGGTTCAAATCCATGGGATGGGGTGAGCCCCCGTTGTTAGCCCCAGCTTCTGCCAACCTAGCAGTTTGAAAGCATGCAAATGTGAGTAGATCAATAGGTACTGCTTTGGTGAGAAGGCAACGGCGCTCCATGCAGTCATGCCAGCCAAATGACCTAGGAGGCGTCTTTGGAGAACGCTGGCTCTTCGGCATAGAAATGGACATGAGTCCCAGAGTCGGAGTGGACTAGACTTAATGTCAAGGGGAAATGTGCAACATTTGTATTATTATTTATATTGTTGAATTATATTTATATTCTCATCATTTTGTGTTATGCATATTATATTATTATTAAATGTAGTTATTATATTACTACATTTGTATTATTAATGCTGTTGCATTCGGATTATTTTGCATCATTATATATAAGGTAAAAGTAAAGGGTTTTCCCATCATGTACCGTATATACTCGATTATTAGCCGATCCAAATATAAGCTGCGGCACATAATTTTACCACAAAAACTGAGGAAACGTATTGACTCGAGTCTAAGCCGAGGGTAGGAAATGCAGCATTTACAAGTCAATTTCAAAATAAAAACCGATACCAATAAAATTACATTAATTGAATAGGTTAAATGTTTTTCAGTGTTTACATAAAACTGTAATTTAAAGTAAGACTGACTGACTCTGATTAAACCATTATTTTAACTTTTTTTCAGTGTGAATGTGCTAACGTATCCTTCCAATAATAATAGAGTAAAATAATAAATGTAATAACAACAACAGTAATAAAGTAAAACAATGTAATAATAATAAATAGAATAAAATAAATGTAATAAAATAATATAGTAGAATAATGTAAGTCTGATAATACCAATAATAGAGTAAAATAATAAATGTAATAATAACAAAAATAAAGTAAAATAATAAATGTAATAATAATAAATAGAATAAAATTAATGTAATAAAATAATATAGAATACTGTAAGTCTAATAATACCAACAATAGAGTAAAATAATAAATGTAGTAATAACAATAAAGTAAAATAATAAATGTAATAATAGTAATAAATAGAATAAAATAAATGTAATAAAATAATATAGAATAATGTAAGTCTAATAATACCAATAATAGAGTAAAATAATACCTGTAATAACAACAGTAATAAAGTAAAACAATGTAATAATAATAATAAATAGAATAAAATAAATAGAATAAAATAATGTAGATTAATGTAAGTCTAATAATACCAATAATAGAGTAAAATAATAAATACTATTAATAAATGTATTAATAACAACAATAAAGTAAAATAATAAATGTAATAATAATAAATAAATAAAATAAATGTAATAAAATAACAATAGAGTAAAATAATGTAAATGTAATAATACCAATAATAGAGTAAAATAATAAATGTAATAAAATAATACTAATAACAGTCTAAAATAATAAATAACTTTGACTTGAGTATAAGCCGAGGGGAGCTTTTCCAGCCTAAAAGAGGAGCTGCAAAACTAGGCTTATACTCGAGTATATACAGTATATAGTTGTTATTTCAGGAGCCCTTCGCATGCTTTTTGAAAGCCTTTCCAGTGCTGTCCTATTAGGGAGAAGGCTACCGAGATCAGGTTGTGCTTCCCCAGCCTGCTTGGGAGTGAGAACCCCCATTCTGGGGACCCTCCTCACGCCCCACTCTTCCTCTGTCTCTGAAGGGTGAAGCAAGTGCTGATTGCTCGGGCCGAGGGGGAGAAGATCCGCAAGATTGGGGAGGCCGAGGCCCTGGTCATTGAGGCCATCGGGAAAGCGGAGGCCGAGAAGATGAAGCTGAAGGCCGAGGCCTACCAGCAGTACGGGGAGGCGGCCAAGATCGCCATGGTGCTGGATGCCCTGCCCCAGGTGAGGGGTCCGTCCAGGGTTCGGGGAGCGAGGGTCCGGCCAAGCCTTCCAGCCGAGTGACCATCTTCTCTTTCTCTCCTCAGATTGCGGCCAAGGTCTCTGCCCCTCTCTCCAAAGTGGACGAGATCGTCATCCTGAGCGGGGAGAACCACAAACTGACCTCCGACTTGAACCGGCTCCTGGCGGAGGTGCCCGTCTCGGTGCATGCCCTCACCGGGGTGGACCTCTCCAAGGTGAGCAGGACAGAGGGAAGGAACGTCCAGTCCTAGGCCAGAGTCCCTTCGTTAGGGAGAGAACTGGACGGGGAGGAAGGGAATCCCAGCACAATAGAGCTGGGAGAGACCCCAAAGGCCATCTGGTCCAACCCTCTTCTGCCAGGCAGGAAACACACAGTCAAAGCCTTCCCGACAGACAGACATCCAGCCTCTGCTTCAGAATCCATATAATCCTAGAGTTGGAAGCCCAACCTTCTTCTACCAGGCTAGAGGACACCATCGTTATATATCGTTATATTTTAATTCCATGTTTTAATGTGAAACCATGTTGTGTTTTATGATTGAATTGATAATTGTATGTTACTACCGTTAGGTTTCTGTAAGCAAGGCATTAAAATTTGCCACAATGATGTTGGAAACCGCTTTGAGTCTCCCACTGTGGGGAGAAAACTGGTATACAAGTGAAGTAAATAAGTAAATAAAGCCATCCCAACAGATGGCCATCTAGCCTCATCAATATTAGCAGGTTCATGGAGAAGTAAGGCTATAGAGAAGGCTATACGGCAAACCCAGGCCTGGGGCCCAAATGTGGCCCCTTGGACTTTTTTCTCAGGCCCTTCTCTCTTTCACCATCCCTTCCTTCCGTCCTTCCTCTCTCTCTTTCCTTCTTCCCTCCCTTCTTTGCACCTCCCCCCCCCCTTTGACCTTCCTTTCTTCCCTTTCCCTCTTTCTTCCATCCTTCTTTCCTTTCTTCCTTCCTTCCTTCCTTCCTTCCTTCCTCCCTCCCCTTTTATCTTTCCTCCTCTCTTTCCTCTCTCCCTTTCCTCCCTCCATTCCCTTCTACCCTTTCTTCCCTCCTTCCTTCTCTCTTTCCTTCCTTCCTCCCTTCCTTCCCTCTTTCTCCCTACTTTCCTCCATCCTTTCTTCCCTCTTCCTTCCTTCCTTCCTTCCTTCCTTCCTTCCTTCCTTCCTTCCCTTTCGTGTTTCCTCCTCTCTTTCCTCTCTCCCTTTTCTCCCTCCCTCCATTCCCTTCCATCTTCCCTCCTTCCTTCTCTCTTCCTTCCCTCCCTTTCCCTCCATTCTTTCTTAACCTCTTCCTTCCTTCCCTTTTGTCTTTCCTCCTCTCTTTCCTCTCTCCCTTTCTTTCCTCTCTCCCTCTATTTCCTTCCACCTTTTCTTCCCTCCTTCCTTCTCTCTTTCYTTCCTTCYTTCCTTCCTTCYYTCCWTCCTTYCTTCCYTCCTTCCTTCCTTCCTTCCTTCCTTCCTTCCCTTTTGTCTKTTCTCCTCTCTTTCCTCTCTCCCTTTCTCCCCTCCCTCCTCTCTCCCTCGATTTCCTTCCCTCCTTCCTTCTCTCTCTCTTTCCTTCTTTTCTTCCTTCCCTCCATCCTTTCTTCCCTCTTCCTTCCTTCCCTTTTGTCTTTCCTCCTCTCTTTCCTCTCCCTTTCTCCCCTCCCTTCTCTCTCCCTCTATTTCCTTCCACCTTTTCTTCCCTCCTTCCTTCTCTCTTTCCTCCTTCCCTTCCTTCCACCTTTCCTTTCCTCCCTTTCATCCTTCCTTCGCTTTTGTCTTTCTTTCCTGCTCACACTTGGCTCCCACAGACAAGAGCTTTCATGGCCAGAATCACGGGGTTGCTGCAAGTTTTCTGGGCTCCCAACAAAGGATTCCTCCAGGCAGTGAGCAGCCAGATCTTGAAGCTGCAAGATCATTAAATGCTAGCGAAATGTCAGGAGAGAATGCCTCTAGAACATGGCCATATAGCTAGAAAAAACCTACAACAACCCAGTGATTCTGGCCATGAAAGCCTTCGACAATACATTGAACAATATTATTGTTGTTAGTAGCAGTAATAGTAGTACTGTCCCTTCTGACAGTGGCTGGTCATTTGTGTAGATGTGGAACATGGATGGAGCAAGCACGCTCCCCTGAGGCAGGCCATTCTTCTGTTTCCGCCATCTGCTTCTCTGGCCCTGGAACTCAACAAAAAAGCTCCTGTTTTGTAGCAGGTTTCCTATGAGGCGAGTGAGGTGGTCGTCCTTGGTGATATTAAACCGATGCCTCCACTGTGCCTGGTTGTGATCCCCAGGTTGTGCCAGTCGGCTTTGGTACGACCTTGTTTCTCCAGAGGTGCCTTTGTGTCTCCCTGCAGATCCCGCTCATCCAGAAGGCCACCGGCGGCCAAGCCTGAGAGGAGAGAGAGGAGACCGGTCAGTGAAGACCAGCACCCCTTTCCCTCCCTTTCGGCTGACACCGGGATCAAGACCATCGGGCCGGGGTGGGGTGGTCGGGCCTACATTCGGGTGCCTTATATCCCTCCGAGGATCAGAACGTCCTTAACATTTCCGAGGGGGGTTTCTTCCTCTTTCCGGGGGGTGGTCCACTCCCGCTCTGTCGCCGCTGCGCTCGCCAAGCCCCCTCTCTGTATCTCTCGTCCGCGCGCTCGCAAACAAAGTCTGTGCCTTGAATGACCTCTGTTATATACACACACAAAATAGTTCCCTATTTTTTGGGGGGGTGGGGGCTCTTCTTGTGCTTCTTTTTGGGGGGGGGAGTTAGTTTTTTATTTTTGTTTTTTTTTTGCCACGGTGCATTTTGAGCCATATCCGCCGTTCGGACCGTGAAAAACCGCCCGTGGGACTCTATTTTTTGGGGTTCCTCTCTCTCCTGCTCGGATACAAATCCTAGACCCAACTCCATTTTGGGGGTGGGGGTGTCTCTATAGAAACGTCCAGGACTCGGGGTGCCCCTGCCTGTTGCGTGCCAAGGATAACGCTTTCCTCTTCCTTTACGACGCCGCATGTCCCTCTATTTTACTCTTTTTCCTCCCCGAAATACGTCCTTTTTCCGTCCTTGAGAAGCGTGCAATCGTTGCCCTACGTTGCGTTGAATCCATGACCGGGGGGGTGTGGGTGTGGGGGTGCCGACCCCTCGTTTTTTTATTATTTTGTGGCTGAGAGAGAATCATAACAACACAATATTTGCATTATGTTTTCCAAATGCATGCTGGTTTCCCTTCTCCCTCCATGGGGTGTTCGTCGCCCCTCGACTGCATAATTTGCTTTGAAACCGTTTTGGGGGGCTGCCCGAAGGAATCGGTGCCAATCCCCCCCTTTTTTTACAAACCCCAAACCCAAGGAAGAAGGGTACCTTTGCACCCCTTTTTGGAAGCCTCTCAGGTTGTTTAGGGGGAGGGACAGATCCTCACTATGGAATGGGGAGCCCCCCACCCCCGAATATTGAACTGGGACCCCCCCCCCCGAACCCCCAATTTCACTCTGCCCTCTTTTCTACGCACTCTCCCCGCTGCTCCACTTTTTCCGCCTCCCTCCGATGCCAAGACGTATCTGCATGGCCGGCGCATGGGGGTCCCCGGGAGACCCCTTCCTGTTCACCCCAGTGTGACATTATTATTATTATTATCATCCTCATCATGTACAATAAAACGTGTTGTGATCTTGCCGAGTGTCCCCTATCTTTGGGGGGTGATCTTGCCGAGCGTTTCCTATCTTTGGGGGGTGATCTTGCCAAGTGTCTCCTATATTTGGGGGGTGATCTTCCTGAGCATCCCCCATCTTTGGGGGTGTGTGAATGAATGCCTCGTTGGGTTCCTAGCCCCCCAAAAGAGGTAAACGTTGACCCCGCTCCATGAGATTGGCTCATTTTGCAGGATCCGGACCTGGTGTTTACTCCAGAGGCATCTCTACGCCTGGACGCCGGTGATAAGGGGGGCGGGGGCGGCCTCCTTTTTCGGTTCCTTATCTCTCTGGAGAGCTGCACCCCCTTTCGGGTGGCACCAGGATCAAGATCATAGGGTTGGGTGGTCACGCCTAAGTTATATCCCTCCAAGAGACTTCATAACACTCAGCCCATGCCAATTCCCCCATTGGACTCCAGAGCCCACCAGATACTATATATCCCAAGCTAGGGTCAGGGTTGGGTGGTCACGCCTACGTTATATCCCTCCGAGGGACTTCATACACACTCAGCCCATGCCAATTCCCCCATTGGACTCCAGAGCCCACCAAATACTATATATCCCAAGCTAGGGTCAGGGTTGGGTGGTCACGCCTACGTTATATCCCTCCGAGGGACTTCATACACACTCAGCCCATGCCAATTCCCCCATTGGACTCCAGAGCCCACCAAATACTATATATCCCAAGCTAGGGTCAGGGTTGGGTGGTCACGCCTACGTTATATCCCTCCCGAGGGACTTCATACACACTCGGCCCATGCTAATTCCCCCATTGGACTCCAGAGCCCACCAAATACTATATATCCCAAGCTAGGGTCAGGGTTGGGTGGTCACGCCTAAGTTATATCCCTCTGAGGGACTTCATAACACTCATCCCATGCCAATTCCACTATTGAACTCCAGAGCCCACCAGATATTATATATCCCAAGCTCTCTGGGAAGCCAAGGTGACCAAACCTTAGCTTGGGCTCCTTCGTTGTGTTTTATCCTGAAACTATATGACTTCCCAGGGAGAGCTTGGGATATATAGTTTCAGGATTAAACACAATGACTGAACCAAGACTTGGGCTCCTTCATTGTGTTTATATCCTGGAACTATACATCCCAAGCTCTCCCTGGGAAGCAAAGGTGACCAAACCTTAGCTTGGGCTCCTTTATTGCATCTTATACTGAAACTATACATCCCAAGTTCTCCCTGAGAAACCAAGGTGATCAAACCAAGGCTTGGGCTCCTTCATTGTGTCTTATCCTGAAACTATATCCCAAGCTCTCCCTGGAAAGGCAAGGTGACCAAACCTTAGCTTGGGCTCCTTCATTGTGTTTTATCCTGAAACTATATATCCCAAGCTCTCCCTGGAAAGGCAAGGTGACCAAACCTTAGCTTGGGCTCCTTCATTGTGTTTTATCCTGAAACTATATATCCCAAGCTCTCCCTAGGAAGCCAAGGTGATTGGAACCGAGGCTTGGCCTCCTTCATTGTGTCTTATGCTGAAACTATACATCCCAAGCTCTCCCTGGGAAGCCAAGGTGATCGAACCGTAGCTTGGGTTCCTTCACTGCATCTTATTCTGAAACTATATATCCCTAGCTGTCTCTGGGAAGCCAAGGTGACTGAACGAGACTTGGGCTCCTTCACTGCCAGATCCTGAAACTATACATCCCAAGCTCTGAGAAACCAATGTGACCGAACCGAGGCTTGGGCTCCTTCATTGTGTTTATATCCTGAAACTATACATCCCAAGCTCTCCCTGGGAAGCCAAGGTGATCGAACCGTAGCTTGGGTTCCTTCACTGCATCTTATCCTGAAACTATATATCCCAAGCTCTCCCTGGGAAACCAAGGTGATCAAACCTTAGCTTGGGCTCCTTCATTGCGTCTTACCCTGAAACTATATATCCCAAGCTGTCCCTGGGAAGCCAAGGTGACCGAACCTTAGCTTGGGCTCCTTTATTGCATCTTATACTGAAACTATACATCCCAAGTTCTCCCTGAGAAACCAAGGTGATCAAACCAAGGCTTGGGCTCCATCATTGCGTCTTGTCCTGAAACTATACATCTCAAGTTCTCCCTGAGCAACCAAGGTGACCAAACTGAGGCTTGGACTCCTTCATTGCATCTTACGCTGAAACTATACATACCAAAGTCTCCCTGGGAAGCCAAGGTGACCAAACTAAGGAATGGGCTCCTTCATTATGTCTTATGCTGAAACTATACATCCCAAGTTCTCTCTGGGAAGCCAAGGTGATCAAACCAAGGCTTGGGCTCCTTCACTGCTTCTTATCCTGAAACTATATATCCCAAGCTCTCCCTGAGAAATCAAGGTGGCCAAACCGTGGCTTGTGCTCCTTCATTGCGTCTTACGCTGAAACTATATATCCCAAGTTCTCCCTGAGAAACCAAGGTGATCAAACCAAGGCTTGGGCTCCGTCATTGCGTCTAATGCTGAAACTAAACATCCCAAGCTCTCCCTGGGAAGACAAGGTGATCGAACCGTAGCTTGGGTTCCTTCACTGCATCTTGTCCTGAAACTATACATCCCAAGCTCTTGAGAAACCAAGGTGACCCAACCAAGGCTTGGACTCCTTCATTGCATCATGCTGAAACTATATATCCCAAGCTCTACCTGGAAAGCCAAGGTGATCGAACCATAGTTTGGGTTCCTTCACTGCATCTAATCCTGAAACTATATATCCCAAACTCTCCCTAAGAAGCCACGGTGGCCATAGCTTGGGTTCCTTCACTGAGTCTTATTCCAAAACTACGAATCCCAAGCTCTCCCTAGAAACCCAAGGTGACCAAACTGTCGCATTTTGGATGTCTCCGGAGAAAACTGACTGGCGGCGATTTTGTCAGCGCCAATTGTGTTTAAGTGCAGGCCAAGGTCTTGAGGCACTGCACCTAGTGTGCCGATCACCACTGGGACCACCGTGCCAGAGACTTTGCAGTTCGATCTTTAAATCCTCATATTGTGCCAGCTTTTCCATTATTATTATAATTATGTTATAATTATTATATGGGTTTGTATCCCATCTGGGAGGCCAGAGCATGGCCTGCTTGGGTTGGGCCCCCGATAAGAAGAAGGTGGGCCTCATCCCTTATCAGGAACGTCAATACTTGGGGGCCCCTATCAGTCCCGCCAGGCCCGAGAACTATGCATTCCTTTGCACGGCCTTAAAACCCAAAGCTATTCTAAACCGTTTTGGGCACAGAAGGTGCAAGACCTTATGAAACTACAACTCCCATTGCACTGCTTTCAAAGTGTTGCCAAACTGCATTAATTCTGTGGTATGGATGCTTCGACTATGACGTATCAGGAGCAATGGTGCAATGGGTTAAACCCTTGTGCCGGCGGGACTAAAGACTGACAGGTCGGAGGTTCGAATCCGGGGAGAGCACGGATGAGCTCCCTCTGTCAGCTCCAGCTCCCCATGCGGGGACATGAGAGAAGCGGAGACAAGGATGGTCAAACATCAAAACATCTGGGCAACGTCCTTGCAGACGACCAATTCTCACACCAGAAGCAAAGCTCCTGACATTAAAAAATGACATGTCAATCAAAGGAAAGGGTAGACTAGTTGACCTCTAGGGTCCCCCCCCCCCAATTACATATAGAAAGAGAGAGAGAGAAGAGTCTCTATCTTAATATCCTCAAAAAATAGAGTTACTAGTTTTGGGATCAAAACTATTATTAACATTACTATAATAATAATAATAATAATAATAATAATAATAATAATAATAATAATAATAATAATAATAATTGGCACAAGGAAAGGCTGGTAATAAAACTATTATTATCATTACTATTATTACTATTATTATCATTATTATTATTATTATTATTTCCACAAGGAAAGGCTGATAATAAAACTTATTAACATTACTATTATTACATTAATAATAATAATAATAATAATAATAATAATAATAATAATAATTGGCACAAGGAAAGGCTGGTAATAAAACTATTATTATCATTACTATTATTACAATTATTATTATTATTATTATTTCCACAAGGAAAGGCTGATAATATAACTATTATTAACATTACTATTATTACAATAATAATAATAATAATAATAATAATAATAATAATTGGCACAAGGAAAGGCTGGTAATAAAACTAGTATTATTAATATTATTATAGTTAAATAGTTATTATTATTATTATAATAAAACATCGTGCACATTTTATTATCTAAACAAACAACAAACAGAATTGAAAAAAAGAAGAGACAAAGAGATGCATCCCATTGAAAAAGGAGTATTTAGTCCAGCAGAATGGAGGGTGAGCCCTGGCACCTTGCTAAGAGGGTAAGAAGCCAGATATGAAGTCAATGTATAGGTATTAAATTCATTAATATTATCATCATCATCATTGATTGGCTGCCAGGCTCCCAAAATGGAGAATTTGCACCTGCTATTTTTTTACCAATTTTTTTGCAAATGTATTTCAAAGAATTTTTTTTTTAGTTTTTTCCTTGCAACTAAAAATCTTAATTAAAAATTATTTTGGACATTTTCTTTTATTTATTATTTTCATATGGGTATGCATTGAATTTAAATTTTGTATTGATATTTTGGTGCATTTGAGGATTTGATTTTGTGCATATTATTATTATTATTATTATTATTATTATTATTATTATTGATTGGCTGCCAGGCTCCCAAAATGGAGAATTTGCACCTGCTATTTTTTTACCATTTTTTTTTTGCAAATTTATTTCAAAGAATTTTATTTATTTTTTTAGTTTTTTCCTTGCAACTAAAAATCTTAATTAAAAATTATTTTGGACATTTTCTTTTATTTATTATTTTCATATGGGTATGCATTGAATTTAAATTTTGTATCGATATTTTGGTGCATTTTAGGATTTGATTTTGTGCATATTATAATTATTGATTGGCTGCAAGGCTCCCAAAATGGAGAATTTGCACCCGCTTCTTTCGTTTGCAAATGAGAATTATCTGAGTTGGAAAGAGGCCCAAATTGGGGCGAGGTCCAGAAAAGGTGGCCGGAGAGATAGGGTGCAAACGAAGCCCGGGGGGAGATAAGAGATAATAATGTAATTATATATATAAGGGTCTCTTGCCATTGGGATGGTCTTCCAGGCGTCTGCAGACCAGAAGGGTAAGCATTTGGGACGGGAAAGGAGGATTTGGCCCCCAAGGGCCATTATTATTATTATTATTATTATTTATTTATTATTATTATTATTATTATTATTATTATTATTATTATTATTATTATTATTATATGGATGGGTGGATAGATACATAAATAAATAAATAAATAAATAAATAAATAAATAAATAGGTAAGAAACATATCTATATATATTGTTATTTTTAAATGGCTGGAAAAAGGGAGGATGCATTTCCAGGGGAGAGCAGCCACAGAATAATAGACAGGCTGCAAAAATATATATATATAAGCAGAAGGGCAAAACATAGACATTTATGTCTATATTTATGGAATATTTAGAATATTAATTATGCTTTCCCTTTTTAAAGGGGGCACAACTCCACTTTCTTCTTGCACACCCCACAACATTGGAAATTATGCCGTCTTAAGGCAAAGCAGAACATGTAGCCCAGCTAGTAATAATAATAATAATAATATTATAACTGCAAGTTGCTTCTGGTGTGAGAGAATTGGCTGTCTGCAAGGATGTTCCCCAACACTGGAAATTATGCCGTCTTAAGGCAAAGCAGAACATGTAGCCCAGCCTGTAATAATAATAATAATAATTATTATTATTATTATTATTATTATTATTATAACTGCAAGTTGCGTCTGGTGTGAGAGAACTGGCTGTCTGCAAGGATGTTCCCCAACACTGGGAATTATGCCATCTTAAGGCAAAATTAGAGCATGTAGCCCAGACTGTAATTATTATTATTATTATTATTATTATTATTATTATTGTTATTATTATTATAACTGCAAGTTACTTCTGGTGTGAGAGAATTAGGTGTCTGCAAGGATGTTCCCCAACACTGGAAATTATGCCATCTTAAGGCAAAGCAGAGCATGCAGCCCAGCCTGTAATAATAATAATAATAATAATTATTATTATTATTATTATTATTATTGTTATTATTATTATAACTGCAAGTTGCTTCTGGTGTGAGAGAATTGGCCGTCTGCAAGGATGTTGCCCAGGGGATGTTCGCCCGGATGTTTTGATGTTTTTACCATCCTTGTGGGAGGCTTCTCTCATGTCCCCGCATGAGGAGCTGGAGGTGATAGAGGGAGCTCATCCGCACTCTTCCCGGATTTGAACCTTCGACCTGTCAGTCTTCAGTCCTGCCGGCACAGGGTTTTAATCCATTGCAATGATGATGATGATGAAGATGATGATATCAAACTGCTTTAGCTGTGTGGTGCAGACAGGCTCTGGAAAACGGGATAAAATTATAATAAAATATTATATATATAGAATAATAAGAAATAGAATAATAATAATAATAATAATAATAATAATAATAATAATAATAATATGAAACTGCTTTAGCTGTGTGATGCAGGCAGGCTCTGGAAAAGTGGATAATAATATAATAAAATATTATATATATATATATATATATATATATATATATATATATATTAACAAATAGAATAATAATAATAATAATAATAATAATAATAATAATATGAAACTGCTTTAGCTGTGTGATGCAGGCAGGCTCTAAAATATGTATAATATATTATAATATATAAAATAATATACTATAATATAATACAAATAGAATAATAATATAATAATAATAATAATAAATAATAATATGAAACTGCTTTAGCTGTGTGATGCAGGCAGGCTCTGGAAAAGTGGATAATAATATAATAAAATATATATATATATATATATATATATATATATATATATATATTAATAAAAAATAGAATAATAATAATAATAATAATAATAACATAGAAATTTATCGTGTGGGGCATCAGGCTCGGAAGTGGAAATAATATAAAAATATTATATAATATGTAAAAAAACTATCTAATATATCTCCCACATCTCAAAATCATATCTAATACTACTAATATCTGACTCTTCTTTTTTTTCTCATGCTTTGAAAATTGATCCTAACTAAA
>NW_026844589.1:957326-1021980 GCF_025583915.1 Anolis sagrei ordinatus | reverse complement strand
GCACATGCTCAGAGGCCACCTGAGACTTCAAAGCAGAGCCAGCTTTGGCCCAAGCTCTTTAAGCCGCTCCTCATGGGGCTTGTTCTCCAGGCCCTTGAGCCTTGGGCACTCTGCGCATGCTCAGAGGCATCCAGGAAGCAACCCACCCGCTCCCTTCCCTGTCTCTGGCCCACAATGCCACAGTCGAGACACTCCGCCACGCCTTCCTTTCGCTCCAGCCAATGGGAAGCGAGATGCTAATTTTCCAGCCAATGGGAAGCGAGATGCTAATTTCCCTCCTCTCCTGCGGTGCTTTGCGCGGAAGCGAGGTTCCAAAATGGCGGCGCCAGGCGTCCAGGTGGCGCGGTAGGGCTTCCGAGGCGGTTGCCATGGTAACGGTGGCGGTTTGGGGCCTAGTCCGCCGAAGCGCCTGGGCCTTGCGTGGAGCGGGGATCCGGAGGAGGCCGGAGGGGCTCGTGGCTCGCTTGGGTGAGGCCTCCAGGGCTGGAGGGAGGGGCGTGGACACGTTTACTTGTGGCCTGGAGGGCTCCAAACCCCATTACTCTTCACGGTGTGCTACTTTAGGGCCTACACACCCCACAAGCCTTCATTTTGTGCTGCTCTGGAGCCTCCATAAGGATTGTAGGCTTGTCACTGCCCATTATGGGCCCTCCACTGGCTTCCTACTCCCATCACCCTCCATTCTGTGCTAATTCAACAACAACAACAAGAAGGTGGTCCCAGTGGTGATGGGCACACTGGGTGCAGTGCCTCAAGACCTTGGTCTGCACTTAAAAACAATCAGTGCTGACAAAATTACCATCTTGTTGCGTTTCTAATAATAATAATCTGGCACAAGCTAGTCAAGGTGGTGTCAGTGGTGATGGGCACACTGGGTGGATTGCCTCAAGACCTTGGCCTGCACTTAAAAACAATCAGCACTGAAAAAATTACCATCTTGTTGCGTTTCTAGTAATAATAATAATAACAACAATAAACTCTGGCACAAGCCAGTCAAGGTGGTTCCAGTGGTGATGGGCACACCGGGTGCAGTGCCTCAAGACCTTGGCCTGCACTTAAAAACAAATCTGTTTGGACAAAATTTATGCTGATTCAATAACAACAACAAGGTGGTCCCGGTGGTGATGGGCACACTGGGTGCAGTGCCTCAAGACCTTGGCCTGCACTTAAAAACAATCAGCACTCAAAAAATTTCCATCTTGTTGCATTTCTAATAATAATAATAATAATAATAATAATAGTAACAACAACAACAATAAACTCTGGCTCAAGCCAGTCAAGGTGGTCCCAGTGGTGATGGGCACACTGGGTGCAGTGCCTCAAGACCTTGGCCTGCACTTAAAAACAATCAGTGTGGACAAAATTTGTGCTAATTCAATAACAACAACAAGGTGGTCCCGGTGGTGATGGGCACACTGGGTGCAGTGCCTCAAGACTTTGGCCAAAAAATACACCATATATACATATACACATACACTCATATACATATGCACATTCACACACACACAAACGTATATATATATGCACACACACACATACATATACAGATGCACACACATATACATATCCACATACATAAAATATACACACTGACATGCATGTAGACAAGCACACACATATACACAATATGGGTGCATACATATAAACACACAAATATACAAATATATACACACACATATATACACAAATATATATACACATATACACAAAATTTGTGCTAATTCAATAACAACAACAAGGTGGTCCTGGTGGTGATGGCACACTGGGTGCAGTGCCTCAAGACCTTGGCCTGCACTTAAAAACAATCAGTGCGGACAAAATTACAGTCTGTCAGCTGCAAAGCCAGTCAAGGTGGTCCCAGTGGTGATGGGCATGGTGCAGTGCCTCAAGACCTTGGCCTGCACTTAAAAGCAATCAGCACTGAAAAAATTACCATCTTGTTGCCTTTCTAATAATAATAATAATAATAATAATAATAATAATAATAATAATAATAATCTGGCACAAGATAGTCAAGGTGGTCCCAGTGGTGATGGGCACACTGGGTGCAGTGCCTCAAGACCTTGGCCTGCACTTAAAGACAAATCTGTGCAGACAAAATTACAGTCTATGAGCTGCAAATCCAGTCAATGTGGTCCCAGTGGTGATGGGTGCAGTGCCTCAAGATCTTGGCCTGCACTTAGAAACAATCAGTGTGGACAAAAATTGTGCTAATTCAATAACAACAACAAGGTGGTCCCAGTGCTGATGGGCACACTGGGTGCAGTGCCTCAAGACCTTGGCCAAAAAATACACCATATATACATATACACATACACTCATATACATATGCACATTCACATACACACAAATATGCATGTAGACAAGCACACACATATACACAATATGGATGCATACATATAAACACACAAATATACAAATATATACACACACATATATACACAAATATATATATACACATATACACAAAAATTGTGCTAATTCAATAACATAAAGAAGGTGGTCCCAGTGGTGATGGGCACACTGGGTGTAGTGCCTCAAGGCCTTGGCCTGCACTTAAAAACAATCAGTGCGGACAAAATTTGTGCTAATTCAATAACAACAAGAAGGTGGTCCCAGTGGTGATGGGCACACTGGGTGCAGTGCCTCAAAACCTTGGTCTGAACTTAAAAACAATCTGTGCGGACAAAAATTGTGCTAATTCAATAACAACAGCAAGGTGGTCCCAGTGGTGATGGGCACACTGGGTGCGGTGCTTCAAGACCTTGGCCTGCACTTAAAAACAATCAGTGCGGACAAAAATTGTGCTAATTCAATAACAACAACAAGGTGGTCCCATTGGTGATGGGCACACTGGGTGCGGTGCCTCAAGACCTTGGCCAGCACTTAAAAACAATCAACGCTGACAAAATTATCACCTGTCAGCTGCAAATGGCCACCCTACTTGGATTTGCACACATTATCTGCCGATACATCACATAGTCCTAGGCAAATGGGGAGTTTCTGACGTGTGATCGAATACAAAATCCAGCAGAGTGATCTTGTTTGCTGTGTACTCATCTGGTTGTGTATATTTTCTATTCCAACAACAACTTTATTTATAATCCTCCCTGTCTCCCTGAGGGGACAGGTTATCTGAGGGGGTTGCCTAATCGAAGGCACAGTGGAACATCCATGTTTTTAGTGTCAGCTGGCCCTGATTGTTTCCTGTCTGGAATTCCCCTGTTTTCTGAATGTTCCTCTTTCTTCACTATCCTGATTTTAGACTTCATTAAATACTGCTAGCCAAATTTTGTCCATTTTCATGTTGAAATTGTACCTCTTTGGCGGGAAGGTAACAGCTGGCCGCATGACCTTGGAGGTATCTATGGACAGTGCCGGCTCTTTTGCTTAGAAATGGAGGTGAGCCTCACCCCCCAGAGCCAGACTTGGTGAGACTTAATGTCAAGGGGAAACCTTTACGTTTTATCCTGCCAAACCAGGATAGATGTGCACTGTTGTATTCAACGAATACCGCTAGATGTTGCCTTTCCACTTCACTTAAACCCACCGTCCTTATTCTAACTCTGTCCCTTTCCTCCTTCTTTAGGTTTAGAGAGCAGCGTGGGCTTCCTGGATCCCTCCCCTCACAAATTAGGCCTTCTCCGCATTGGCTTCTACGGCAATGACTCTGCTTTGGGCCACATCCTGGGCCTCCCAAAGGGCGAAAACAAGGGCCTGGTGGGGCAGCATCCTCCCTCCGTCAACGCCTTCGAAGGTGGGCCTCGAGTGGAATGAAGGACAGGCCGTCCTCAAGCTTATTTAGTTATCACTAGCCGTCCCGTGCCACGCGTTGCTGTGGCCCAGTCTGTGTAGATGTGTTTTGTGTGTATATATTTTTGTGTATATGAGTTTAGGCACGGACAATCCATGTTTCTAAATGGTTCTAAAGTACGTATAAAACTAAAGTTCTGGTGGTGAAAACTAGGGGGCGCTGGTGCCTTGCTTCTACAGTGTTGCTAAAGTTCTGGTGGTGAAAATTCCAGAACTCTAACAAAACTTTCAAAATTTCATTATTATTTCATTATTGATGATTTTTATGACAGAACCAATTAGGAACTGCCATTTTTCATGAAATTTTGAAAGTTGCTTGTGGCAGGGCTCAGGCTGCATTGTTGTCAGTGGCTTGCTCTTCTCCACACTTGCATGTCGTGGACTCCACTTTGTGGCCCCATTTCTTATGGATGGCTCTGCATCTCGTGGTGCCAGAGTGCAGTCTGTTCAGCACCTTCCAGGTTGTCCACTCTCTTGTGTGCCCAGGAGGGACCACTGTTGAAGCGACTCCATTTTCTGCCTGCAGATGATGAGGAGAGTGCGCTGGACCACGAGCCAGATCAGCCAGAGTCCCCCAAAATCCTCAGAGTCGCCATCATTGGGGCTCCAAATGCCGGGAAGTCGACGCTTTCGAACCAGCTTTTGGGAAGGAAGGTACAACCGAGTTTTCCTCTTGTTTTGTTCTTGCTCAAGTTTATCTCTGACTTCTGGCAACATTTAAGTTGGTGCTAGGTTTTCCTGCAGAAGGGTTTGCCATGCCTGAGGCTGCTGGGAAAGCATAGCCCTATATTTCTCCATCGTGGTCAACGGTGAATCGCACATATGGTATTTCCTGCACCTGTGCAGATAGTTCGGAATCTCCTAGAAAACATATTAGACACTTTTATTAGACTGAAGCCGGACGGCTATCTAGAGATGCCAAAGCACTTGAAAGTACGGTGGCCCCTCATCTGTAGCACTCTGAAAGACGAATGCTGAGCATGAGAATAGTTTTATTGATGTGTTACATACTGATTGTTTTTAACTGTGATAATTGTTTTAACTATGGTTTTATACGTTATGTGTATGTTGTGCAGGCATCAAATTGTGCCTTTCTGTAAGCCGCCCTGAGCCCCCCCTCGGGGGTTGAGAAGGGCGGGATAGAAGTACCCGAAATAAATAAATAAATAAATAGTTGTTCCATAAATCCACTTGCAATTCAATCGAGTCGCTGACAGGCTCCAGAACCCTCAGAGCATTCAGGAACCTATCAGGTTCCATAAGTCTCCTCGGGCGAACCCAAACCGGTTCGGTGCTTATGCCGGGTGAGTAAGCATGCTCTAACCGGACTCCCAGGGCACAGTGGTCCAACCATGGAACCTCAATAATAGAGGTTAGAGTCACTTGAATTCCTGCACCAAAGAACAAATCCAGTGTGTGTCCGGCCTGGCGAGTGGGCCCAGCGTGACAAAGAGAGAGTCCTAGTGTCGCCATGGTCGATACTAGGTCCTCAGCTGCTGTTGAATAAGAGTCTGCATCGGCATGGACGTTGAATTCCCCCAGAACAATAAGCCTGGGGAACCTCAAGCACCACTCCGATACAGCCTCTAGCAACTGGGATAGGCTGCCTACTGGTGCGCTAGGTTCTTACATACCTGAGAGGTGAAAAATGGGGCAGAAGGTGCCGGATCATACCCCCAAGGCCTCTCCTCAGGCATCGCAGACACATAACACGCCCATCCATTGGGCGGCTTTCCCTCCACACGAGGGACACTTCTTAAAGAAAGTGGTGGTCAACATACCATAACCATGACAAAATAAAAAATAAACATAAAATAAAAATAGTAAAAATTCACAAAGTCCAAAAACGCTAGTCAAGGATGAAGAAAAATGAGAGAAAGCTTCCTAGCTGCTGCCAGAGTGGTGGATGAAAGGAACTGAGGCAGTAGCCCCGCCCACTGGCTATGTACTCTATGGGGAGAGTGGGCGGGGCTACCACCTAAAAGTGTCTACTAAGTTTTCTAAAAGATTCCGAACTGTCTGCGCAGGCGCAGGAAATACCATATATGCAAATTCACAGGTGACTACTCAAAGAAAAATGGTTACAGTTAAGTAACCTAAACCATACAATGCAGTTAAAAGACATACATTGGGGATTTCCATAAGCAGATTCAAACCCAACACTCAGGCAGTTACCAAACAGTGGTTCGATGGATATTGTGATGGAACTGTCTAAGTCCCAGCTCCTTTTGTTAGGCTAGTATATAAATAAATAACCTGGGACTTGGTTATGGAAAAATCCACATAGTGCCTGGGTGGAGATGGGCCCAAGACCAATCCATAAATTGTTACCGCTTCCTCAAAGCAATCGTGTGGACATTTTTTTCTGTGGGGTTCCTTGCACAAACAGGAAGGCACCCCAGCACCCCCCAAATTGATAGAAAGTCAGCACAGATCCTAAACTGCGTCCTTCTTTCCTCCACAGATCTTGCCTGTCTCCAAGAAAGTGCACACAACAAGACGGAGCGCCCAAGGCGTCGTTACAAAGGAGGAGACGCAGCTGGTGAGCATTAATGCGCAAGGAACAGAAAATCATCTCCTCCTCCTCCTCCTCTTCTTTGTGTCCCACTTTCTCTCTCTAAAAAAGAGTCCCAAAATGACTCATAGTGTTGGGTCTATTAATCGACCTACTTGCCTACCTATTAAGATTAAGACATTGTCCAGTTGCGTCCAACTCTGGGACTCTCCATGTCTAAGCAGAAGAGCCGGCATTGTCCATAGACGTCTGCAAGGTCATGTGACCACTGGCAGGACTGCATGGAGCACCCTTCCCTAATGATCTACTCACATTGGCATGTTTTCAAACTGCTAGGTTGGCAGAAGCTGGGGCTAACAGTGGGAGCTCAGCCCGCTCAGCAACCTTTTGATCAGCAAATTCAGCAGCTCAGTGGTTTAACCCACTGCACAACTGGGGGGGGGGGGGCTCCCGCCTACCATATATATATCTATATCTATCTATATATCTACACACACGTACCTATTGATCTACTCACATTTGCATGTTTTCGAATTGCTAGGTTGGCAGGAGCTGGGGCTAACAGTGGGAGCTCAGCCCGCTCCCCAGATTGGAACCGGCAACCTTTCGATCAACAAATTCAGCAGCTCAGTGGTTTAACCCACTGCACAACTGGGGGGGGGGGGGGGGCTCCTGCCTACCATATTTACATACATACATACATACATATATATATATCCACACAGACATACCTATTGATCTACTCACATTTGCATTTTTTCGAATTGCTAGGTTGGCAGGAGCTGGGCCTGACAGTGGGAGCTCACGCCGCTCCCTGGATTCGAGCTGGCGACCTTTCGGTCAGCAAGTTCAGCAGCTCAGCGGTTTAACTCAGGGGCAAATAATATTCCCCACCAGCAGTTCATTGGCCGGTAGAGGAAGACCAGAATCAACATTGGATTCTTCTCTCCGCTTTGCCTTTGTTTGTTTATTTATTTGTTTTGGCCTTGTTTGAAAATTTATGACTCCTTCTTCTCCTTCTGACAGGTGATCTTGGACACGCCTGGCCTCACCACTCGAGTCAAAGCCCGAAGGTACAAGCCACACTTGGTTTGGGAGACGTAGTGCAGGGGAATGAAGGGCTCAGACTGCAGGCCTTCTGTCTTCTCTTTCAGGCATCACTTGGAGAAATCCCTCCTCTTTGACCCCTTCAAGAGCCTCAAGGGAGCAGACTTAGGTGAGAACGTGGTCCCCATCCTCAGAAATATAAACAGTGTTGTCGTTGTCAGCACCGCTATCCTAGAATCCTAGAGTGGGAAGAGACCTGGTGGGCCGTCATCCCGTCCAACCCCATTCTGCCAAGAAGCAGGAAAATCACATTCAAAGCACTCCTGACAGATTGCCACCCAGCCTCTGCTTCAAAGCCTCCAAAGAAGGAGCCTCCACCACACTCCGGGGCAGAGAGTTAGGGTTATATATACACATACACATACATACATACACTAGCCATCCCTGCCACGCATTGCTGTAGCCCAGTCTGTGTATATATGTTTCGTGTGTGTATATATTTGTGTATATGTGTATATATGTGGTTTTGGCCATGTGTTGTAATATATATATATATTTGGCTTTTTAAGTCTCTTCTGCTGTGTTTTTCAGTGTGTTTATGAGTGATGGTCACTCGTTGGTCTGAGAGGTGTCTTGTGTCCAAATTTGGTGTCAGTTCGTCCAGTGGTTTTTGAGTTCTGTTAATCATACAAACTAACATTACATTTATACACACACACACACACACTAGCTGTCCCCTGCCACACATTGTTGTGGCCCCGTCTGTGTATATGTGTTTTGTGTGTGTATATATGTGTGTACATGTGTGTTTGCATATATATGTGTGTGGTTTTGTGCATGAGTTGTAATGTATTTTTTTTTGGCTTTTTAAGTCCCTTCTGCTGTGTTTTCCAGTGTTTTGATGAGTGATGGTCACTCGTTAGCCTGAGGGGTGTCTAGTGTCCAAATTTGGTGTCAATTCATCCAGTGGTTATTGAGCTTTGTTAATCCCACAAACTAACATTACATTTATATATATACTAGCTGTACCTGCCAGGCGTTACTGTGGCCAACCTTCCCTCCCTCTTTCTTTCCTTTCTTCCTTTGCTCCCTCTTTCCTTCCTTCCTTCCCTTTTCTTCTTTCCTTCCCCCCTTCCTTCCCCCCTTCCCCCCCTTTGTCTACCTCTTTCCTGCCTTCCCTCTTTTTCTTTTCTTTCACCTTTCTCTCCTTTCTTCCTTCTCTACCTCTTTCCTTCCTTCCTTCGCTCTTTGCTTCCATGCTTCCATCACTCTTTCTTTCTTCCCTTCCCTTTCCCTTCCCCTTCCCCTTCCCTTTTCCTTCCCTTTTCCTTCCCTTTTCCTGTATTGTCATTTAGTTTTTCGTCATTTAGCTTTTTGTGTTTTTTAAGTTCTTTCTGCTGTTTTGGGGGGGGGGTGTTATGAGTGATGGTCACTTGTTGGTCTGTTAGGGGTATAGTGTCCAAATTTGGTGTCAATTCTTCCAATGGTTTTGGAGTTATGTTCATCCCACAAACAAACATTTATTTTATATATATATATACTAGCCGTCCCCTGCCACGTGTTGCTGTGGCCCACATGGGGGTTCTGTGTGGGAGGTTTGGCCCAATTCTATTGTTGGTGGGGTTCAGAATGCTCTGTGATTGTAGGTGAACTATACATCCCCGCAACTACAACTCCCAAATGTCAAGATTCTATTTTCCCCAAACTCCACCAGTTTTCACATTTGGGCGTATTCGTGTAGAGTTTGGTCCAGATCCATCATTGTTTGAGTCCACAGTGCTCTCCAGATGTAGGTGAACTACAACTCCCAAAGTCAAGGTCAATGCCCACCAAACCCTTCCAGTGTTTTCTGTTGGTCATGGAGGAACTGTGTGCCAAGTTTGGTTCAATTCCCTCGTTGGTGGGGTTCAGGATGCTCTTTGATTGAAGGTGAACTGTGAACCCCAGCAACTACAACTCCCAAATGATAAAATCCATGTTTTTGGAGTGATGGTCACTCCTTGGGTTAGTAGGTGTCTTGTGGCCAAATTTGGTGCGAATTCGTCCAGTGGTTTTTGAGTTCTGTTAATCCCACAAACGAACATTGCATTCATTTATATATATATATGTATATGTATATGTATATGTACACACACATATACACATACACACATATATATACACACACACAATAACATAAACATGAAAATGGAATAATTCAATTTCTGTGTGTGTGTGTTTGTGTATGTGTGTGTCACATACATACATACACACACACATACATAAGCACAAACGTAAACATGAGAATGGGATGGAACCTGAGAGCGTGTCCTTTCTTTCCCAGTGCTGGTGCTGGTCGACGTGTCTGACCATTACACCCGGAACCGCCTTTCGCCTCAAGTGCTCCGGGCCTTGGCCAACGTCCCCGACACCCCCAGCGTCCTGGTCTTGAACAAGGTGAGCCTCTTGCCCTGTTCTTCACACAGGTAGCCCCGCACAGCTGCTTTCCAACCCCCCTAATTCACAGCCTCCCAATTCTTCCATCTCAGGTGGATTTGCTGAAGAAGAAAGATATTCTCTTGGATCTGGTGGCAGACCTCACCCTCGGAGTTGTCGACGGGAAGCCGTTGCAGATCAGGTCCAAAGTCTCCCGCAGAAGCGCCCCTCCTGAAGGGGACTCGGCCCCTGAGAGCGGAGCCAGGGATGATGGGTCCCAGAGGGGGACAGAGACTGGCATTGCCAAGGGAGAGGGCCGCTTGGACCCTCCCAAAAAGAAGAAGCCTCAGAAGGGTTGGCCCCACTTCAGGGAAATCTTCATGTTGGCTGCCGTCGACGGAGAGGATGTGGACACCCTGAAGGTAAGCAGCATTTTCCTCTGGGGCCTAGCACAGCATTATGGGATAGTATTAAAATCATTTTATGTACATGCAGCCCACTCTCTGTCATTATGTTTGATTTCTGTGTTTTGTGTATATTGTTTATATGCTTTGATGTTTTATACTTTATTGTTATGTTGTTTATTTTACTGCAATTTGTATTTTTGTATTGTAATTTGTTGTTTGGCCTTGGCCCCATGTTAGCTGTTCTGAGTCCCCATCTTATTATTATTATTATTATTATTATTATTATTATTATTATGGGATAGTCAATCATAGCATTAATGTGGGTTGCTCTGAGTTGTCTGGGCTGTCTGGCCAAGTTCTGGAAGCATTCTCTCCTGACGTTTCGCCCACAATCGATGTTATGAGGATGCCTGCCATAGATGTAGGTGAAACGTCAGGAGAAAATGCTTCTGGAACTTGGCCAGACAGCCCAGACAACTCACAGCAACCCAGTGATTCCAGTCTTGAAAGCCTTCGATGACACAATATTAATGTTGTTATTGTTAGCCTCTTTGAATCCCTCTGGGGAAAAAGGTGGGCTAGAAATAAACCCAAGAATAGTAATATAATATTTTTAGCCTATTTGATTTCCTACTGTAGTGAAATTGGTGCTCTGTGTAAAGTTTTGGTGTATAGCTCTATGTTTACATATGGCAGATAGAGAAGAATAGGCACAGACAGGGTAGCAACAGCAGAGATGGGATTCATCTGAATATGTGAAGCCGATTGGTCTTATACATATGCAGATTAGTGTAGGCCCAGGATTTGAAAAGGCTGCTAGGCCAAAATGACAGTTGGGGAGAGCAGAGCTGAACATTCCAAAGGGGTGGAGCCAATATTCTGAAAGAGGCAGTTAGAGTGAGGGAGTTTGAAAACGGCAGTTAGAAATCTGTGTGTGGAGAGTTGGTTTTTGAGTACCTGATAGAAATAAGCAGTTATGAAGATGTGTTAAAGACTTCTCATATAGAGAAGCAGTTAGTTAAATAGAGCACGAGTTCTAAGGAACATAAAGAAGGCTAGTGTTGCCTTAGTTCAGAATATAATTCAGCCAAGAGTGTGTGAAGCAAGTAACATGTTTGTGAATTTGAAACATTGATAGTTTATTCAGAAAAGTTAACCAAGTAAATGATACTGACTGTACGCCTCAAGATTGCAACAAAACACAAATGTAACCACAAGCGTTGGAGCCAGAAGTTATAAATAAACTGTGTTACTTCGTTATACACAAGAGTGTTTCATTGCCTGCGATATAAAGTACAAAGGTTTAACAGCGCACAGAAAGTCCCAGCCAATATAAAAGAAGAAACTGAATCAGTATAAGGCAGCAAAGAGGTTTTTTTTAAAAAAGAGAAAATAATCTCTCTCCCTCGCCTCACCTACCAAGAAACGGCAGGCTAGAAATAAAGATGATGCTGATGATAGCTTTTTAAAGTCCCTACAGAGAAACGGCAGGGTAGAATTTTTATTATTATTATTATTATTATTATTATTATTATTATTATTTGAAACACAACAAGATGAGTATAAATGTCATCAATAAATAAATAAATAATAAATATTAATACGCAAGTGGTGTCCTATCTTTGGTCCTCCAGGTGTTTTAGACTCCAGTGCCCATCATTCTTGGCCATTGGGCAAGCTGGGAGTTGGAGTCCCAAATGCCTGGGTTATGATGCTGACTCTCCCTTCCTTCCTTCCTTCCTTCTGCCAGAGCTACCTCTTGATGCAAGCCAAGCCCGGTCCCTGGGAGTTTCATAGTGAGGTCCTGACCAACCAGTCGCCGAAGGAGATCTGCACAAACATCATCCGGGAGAAGCTCCTCGAGTATTTGCCAGAGGAAGTGCCGTACAGTGTGCAACAGGTGGCTATAGGGGCCAGAATGGGGCGTGGGGGAGGGGGCAATGCGTGCCAGACTCTTCCTGAGAAGTGGGGCCCACCACGAACCTTGGGCATGCTCCTCATGGCCAGTTTCTTCTTGCAGAGGATGGAAGTGTGGGAAGAGGGGCCTGCCGGGGAGCTGGTCATCCTGCAGAATCTGGAGGTCCAGAAGGAGAGTCACCTGGTGAGTCAGCGGCAGGTCGGCCCCACGCCCCCTGACCCCTCTTTCCAGGCTCCATTCTCCACAAAAGGATATATTAGTATTATCCCAGGACTTTGTGTAAATGACGCAAGCCTGTGGGGAATAGAGAATGCCTATGGAATGGGTTACTTCTAGCAGAAGGATACTATAGGAATTATTGTGTATTTATTTATTTCATGCAGTATGACTATGGTATGCATCTGTCTGAAGTATTATATTATTATAATGATAGTTGTTATTTTTCTACAGTGCGACTCTATGGCATGCTTTGGCCAGAAGCATTATTGTTGTTGTTATGATTGTTATTGTTATTACTATAGGACAGCTCTACAGTGTGCTTCTGCCAGAAGTATTATAATTAGTAATTATAGTAATATTATTTCTACTACTGTGTTATTTCCTACAGTACAACTCTATAGTGTGCTTCTGCCAGAAGTATTATTAGTAATATTCGTAATATTATTATTACTGGTACTATATTATTTGCTAGGGTGTGCTTCTGCTAGAAGTATTATTAATAATATTAGTAATGTTATTACTACTACTATATTATTTCCTAAAACACAACTCTAGGGTTTTCTTTTGCAAGAAGTATTATTATTAATAATATTAATAATATTATTATTACTACTACTACTACTATATTATATCCTATAGTGCAACACTATGGTTTGCTTCTGAAAGAAGTATTATTATTAGTAATATTAGTAATATTATGATTACTACTATATTATTTCTTACAGTACAACTTTATGGTATTCTTTTGCCAAAAGTGTTGTTGTTATTGTTGGTATAATATTTAAATTATTATACTGTATCATTATATCTATTTTAATAGTAATATTCTAATATTAATTTTATTTTATTCATAATATTAGTAATACTACTACTACTACTACTACTATATTATATCCTATAGTGTAAGTTTATGGTTTGCTTCTGCAAGAAGTATTATTATTCGTAATATTAGTAATATTATTACTACTACAATATTATATCCTACAGTGCAACTACTACTACTACTACTACTACTACTACTACTATATTATATCCTATAGTGGAAGTCTATGGTTTGCTTCTGCAAGAAATATTATTATTCGTAATATTAGTAATATTACTATTGCTACTATATTATATCCTTCAGTGAAACTCTATGGTTTGCTTCTGCAAGAAATACTATTATTAGTAATATTATTATTACTACTATATTATTTCCTACAGTACAACTTTATGGTATTCTTTTGCCAAAAGTGTTGTTGTTTTTGTTGGTATAATATTTAAATTATTATACTGTATCATTATATCTATTTTAATAGTAATATTCTAATATTTATTTGATTTCATTCGTAATATTAGTAATATTACTACTAATAGTACTATATTATATCCTATAGTGCAACTCTATGGTTTGCTTCTGCAAGAAATATTAGTTTTTGTAATATTAATAATATTATTACTACTACAATATTATATCCTACAGTGCAACTACTACTACTACTACTACTACTACTACTACTATATTATATCCTATAGTGGAAGTCTATGGTTTGCTTCTGCAAGAAGTATTATTATTCGTAATATTAGTAATATTATTACTACTACAATATTAAATCCAACGGTGCAACTACTACTACTACTACTATATTATATCCTATAGTGGAAGTCTATGGTTTGCTTCTGCAAGAAATATTATTATTCGTAATATTAGTAATATTACTATTGCTACTATATTATATCCTTCAGTGAAACTCTATGGTTTGCGGTTTACAACAAGGATAAAAATCAATCAACGATATACAATTTAAAACCATAAAAGCATAATATACAATATTGACACAACAATAGACAACACAATGCATCTCATAACTAGAGTCGTGATCCAATCCGTCGTCCAAATTTCCATTCCTGTAATCATCACATTCATTGCACTGTTTAACCAAATGCCCGTTCAAACATCCAAGTTTGCTTCTTCCAGAAGTATTATTATTCATAATATTAGTAATATTACTACTACTACAACTATATTATAACTTATAGTGCAACTCTATGGTTTGCTTCTGCAAGAAGTATTATTATTTGTAATATTAGTAATATTATTACTACTACTACTATATTCTAACTTATAGTGCAACTTCTATGGTTTGCTTCTGCAAGAAATATCATTATTCGTAATATTACTAATACTACTACTACTACTATATTATACCTTATAGTGCAACTTTATGGTTTGCTTCTGCAAGAAGTGTTATTATTCGTAATATTAGTAATATTACTACTACTCCTATATTATATCCTATAGTGCAACTTCTATGGTTTGCTTCTGCAAGAAGTATTATTATTTGTAATATTAGTAATATTACTACTACTACTATATTATAACTTATAGTGCAACTCTATGGTTTGCTTCTGCAAGAAGTATTATTATTCGTAATATTAGTAATATTATTACTACTACAATATTATATCCTACAGTGCAACTACTACTACTACTACTACTACTACTACTATATTATATCCTATAGTGGAAGTCTATGGTTTGCTTCTGCAAGAAGTATTATTATTAGTAATATTATTACTACTACAATATTAAATCCAACGGTGCAACTACTACTACTACTATATTATATCCTATAGTGGAAGTCTATGGTTTGCTTCTGCAAGAAATATCATTATTCGTAATATTACTAATACTACTACTACTACTATATTATACCTTATAGTGCAACTTTATGGTTTGCTTCTGCAAGAAGTGTTATTATTCGTAATATTAGTAATATTACTACTACTCCTATATTATATCCTATAGTGCAACTTCTATGGTTTGCTTCTGCAAGAAGTATTATTGTTTGTAGTATTAGTAATATTATTACTATTATATCCTACGATACAATTCTATGATATGCTTCTGCCAGAAGTGTTGTTGTTGTTGTTGTTGTTGTTACAATATTTAAATTATTACACTGTATTGTAATATTTTTATGTTGTTGTTGTTCGTTCGTTCAGTCGTTTCCGACTCTTCGTGACCTCATATATTTTTATATTTACCTCTTTTTTCTGTCTGTGATCAGTGGTTAAAAACAATACAATCTGCAATTCAAAACATGCCAGCGGTAAACATTTAAAATAGAAGTAAACGTCAAACTATCTAAGCATGAATAATCAATACTGATTTAAAATACACACAGGTGGTAGACATTGCAAGGTGTGTGGCCAACTTCTGGCAGAAGCACAACATAACAATAATCTGGAATTATTTTATTTTTGCCCGGATCTGGGTTGGATTCCATGTTTGAATGTCAAACAAAGCTCAAAGGAAATTGCGTGTTCTCGTTTCCCAACAGAAGATGCTGATTGGCCCCCGGGGTCACCTGATCAGCAAGATTGCACAGGAAGCCGGCCAAGACCTGATGAACGCTTTCCTGTGCGATGTCCGCCTGAGGCTCAGCGTCCATCTGAAGGAGCGAGGAGGCGCCCATTGACCCGAGGAAGGCCTTTTGGACGTGACTCAATGGGCCCAGGTTTATGAATGGGGAAGGCGCACGGAACCTGGAAGTGTCTGTGCGCAATAGTGCCATGCCTCTATGACTGCCTCCAGCCCATTGGCTGGCTTTAGGAAGAGGAAGATGGAAGGCGCCTTGACCGCTGTGTGTTCTCAAGGCCATAGAGGTGAATCGGCACAAGTTTGACCCCCACATCCGGCTCTCATTTGAAGGTGTGCTCCAAAACGAAACAAAACAAAATTATGTACACTGCTGTATTTGTGAATGCAGTGTGTATAATGTATATTATCTGGCTAATAGAAATATTGATCAATTAAAAAAATATTTGTAATAAATATATCTGTATTTATAGAGGTGAATCGGCACAAGTTTGACCCCCACATCCGGCTCTCATTTGAAGGGGTGCCTCAAAACAAAGCAAAACAAAACAAAATTATCTACACTGCTGTATTTGTGAATGCAGTGTCTATAATGTATATTATCTGGCCAATACAAATACTGATCAATTAAAAATATTTATAATAAATATATCTGTATTGTATGTCTGTGCAAATAATAATATCCTTGGTCCAATATTCAGAGACAAATTCCAGACACTAATGTGAATATGTGTTGTGTTGATATTTACATGCAAATAAATAATCATAATTTTATTTATGGTGGTGTAGAATACAGTTGAAGCACCCAGGTAAACACAGTACCATATAAAACACACACACACACACACACACATACATACATACATACACATATATACATATAAGAATACGTATTAATAATTTTATTTGCAGTACAACACAGTGAAAGCATCCAGATAAACACAGTACCATATAAAATACACACACACATATGTATGCACAAACACATACATACATATACATATATAGTGCAAAGATTAAAACAATACTGATAAGGATACATATTAATAATTTGATTTGTTATGGTGCAGTATGACACAGTTAAAACATCCAGATAAACACAATACCATATAAAATACACACACACACACATGTATACACAAACACATATATACATACACATATATACATATATAGTACAAAGATTAAAACAATACTCATAAGGATACATTATATATAGATACACACATACATATACATACATATCCACATATGTGTGCATAAATATATACACATGTGTATGTATATACACATATATACATATGTAGTGTGTGTATATATACACACACCCACATGTGTGTGTATATATACAGGCATGTGTTTAAACACATATAGTTTACATATGTAGTGTGTGTATGTAGTGTGTGTATGGAGCTGCTGAGCTTGTTGACCGAAACGTCGCAGGTTCAATTCCGGGGAGCGGCGTGAGCTTCCGCTGTCAGCCCCAGCTTCTGCCAACCTAGCAGTTCGAAAACATGCAAATGTGAGTAGATCAATAGGTACCGCTCCGGCGGGAAGGTAACGGTGCTCCATGCAGTCATGCCGGCCACATGACCTTGGAGGTGTCTAAGGACAATGACAGCTCTTCCGCTTAGAAATGGAGATGAGCACCAGAGTCCCAGAGTCGGACACGACTGGGCTTAATGTCAGGGGGAAACCTTTACCTTTTTTAGTGTGTGTGTGTTTGTGTATATATACATATGTATACACACACACATGATCCACATGTGTGTGTATATATACAGGCATGTGTATACACGCATAATTTACATATGTAGTGTGTGTGTGTGTTTGTGTGTGTGTGTGTGTGTGTGTGTGTGTGTATATATATATATATATATATATATATATATATATATACACACACACATGATCCACATGTGTATATATACATAGGGATGAGCACCACACCCCAGAGTCAGACATGACTGGACTTAATGTCAGGGGTGAGGTGGATCTGCAATTGGTTAAATGGACGAACCCAGAGGGTGATTCCCCCCAATGCTTCCTCTTCATCCTGGAAAGAAGTGACGAGTGGAGTGCCACAAGCAGGGTTCCGTCCTGGGCCCGGTCCTGATAAGGATCTTCATTCATGACTTAGATGAAAGGTTAGAAGGCATGATCATCAAGTTTGCAGACGACACCCAATTGGGAGGGATAGCCAATACTCCAGAGGACAGGAGCAGAATTCAAAACGATCTTGACAGATTAGAGAGATGGGCCAAAACTAACAAAATGAAGTTCAACAGGGACAAATGCAAGATACTCCACTTTGGAAGGAAAAACGAAATGCAAAGAGACAGAATGGGGGACAATGAGACCTGGCTTGAGAGCAGGACGTGTGAAAAAGATCTTGGAGTCCTCGTGGACAACAAGTTAAACATGAGCCAGGAATGTGATGTGGTGGCAAAAAAAGCCAATGGGATTTTGGCCTCAGGCATCAAGAGGAGCCTAGTGTCTACATCTAGGGAAGTCATGCTCCACATGCTCTATTCTGCTTTGGTTAGACCACTTTACCTGGAATATTGTGTCCAATTCTGGGCACCACAATTCAAGAGAGATATTGACAAGCTGGAATGTGTCCAGAGGAGGGCGACTCAAATGATCAAGGGTCTGGAGAACAAGCCCTATGAGGAGCGGCTTAAGGAGCTGGGCATATTTAGCCTGAAGAAGAGAAGGATGAGAGGAGACATAATGAGGGCCATGTATCAATACGTGAGAGGAAGCCACAGGGAGGAGGAGGAGGGAGCAAGCTTCCTTTCTGCTTCCCTGGAGACTAGGACGCAATGGAACAATGGCTTCAAACTACAAGAGAGGAGATTCCATCTGAACACAAGGAAGAACTTCCTGACTGTGAGAGCCGTTCAGCAGTGGAACTCTCTGCCTTCCCCGGAGGGAGTGTGGTGGAGGCTCCTTCTTTGGAAGCTTTTAAACAGAGGCTGGATGGCCATCTGTCAGGGGTGCTTTGAATGCAATATTCCTGCTTCTTGGCAGAATGGGGTTGGACTGGATGATGGCCCAGGAGGTCTCTTCCCACTCTTTGATTCTATGATTCTATGAATCAGGTACTGAGGCATATGGGCGTTCTGTGTGTGGATGAGGAAACCTCTGTCCTGGACACCCATTAGGAAATGCTAGGGTGGGAATGGAGCCGGAAGTGTCTGTGCTCCGCTCTCTGCCGGGTCTCTTTGGCCCAGAGGGGGCGTGTCCAGCGTGGAGAGGGGGGCGTGCGTGCGTGCTCCGCCTGCGTCACGTGCGTGCGTGCGGGGCGTGTCGGCGCATGCGCAGGAGGGGGCTTTGGGGAGCGGCCGAGCCGGCTCGAGGAGGAGGAGGAGGAGGAGGAGGAGACGGGGCCCGAAGGCGGCGGAGCGCGGCGGCGGCGCCATGAGGGCCGGACGGTGAGGGCAGGCCAAGCGCCCGGGGCCCTCGCCTTTGCGCCCCCATTGGGGCCCCGCACGGGTTGGGGGTTCGGAAGGGAGGCCCCCGAGGGAGCCGGCGGGCGAGGGCACTCCAGGCCCAGGCTTGGCTCGCCTCGCTAGGCCTCCCTCACTCAGAGCCCCACAAGAGCCCCCTCCCTCCCGGATTATGACATTTCCCCTTTCATTTGGAGCCCCCCCCCATAGACTCCTTTCTGTATATTATTGTCAATTATTATTATTATATTTTCCTCTTTCATTTAGAGAAAGTAGCCTTTATATATATATATATTACTATTATTATTAATTACATTTTCTTTTTCATTTGAAGCTTCCAACAGACTTCTTTCTATATATTATTATTATATTTTAATCTTTCATTTAGAGCCCCCAATAGCTGCCTTTACATATTATTATTATTATTATTATTATTATTATTATCATTATTATATTTTCTCTTTCACTTAGAGCCCCCAATAGCTGCATTTCTTTATTATTATTATTATTATTTACATTTCCCCTTTCATTTGGAGCCCCCAATAGCCTCCTTTCTGTATATTATTATTATCATTTATTATTATTATTAGTGTTAGTATATTTTCTCTTTCATTTTGAGAAAGTAGCCTTTATATATATATATATATTACTATTATTATTAATTACATTTTCTTTTTCACTTAGAGCCCCCAATAGCTGCATTTCTTTCTTTATTATTATTATTATTATTATTATTATATTTTCTTTTTCATTTGAAGCTCCCAACAGCCTTCTTTCTGTATAGTATTATCATATTTTAATCTTTCATTTAGAGCCTTCAATAGCTGCATTTACATATTATTATTATCATTATTATTATTATTTTATTATTATTATATTTTCTCTTTCATTTAGAGCCCCCAATAGCTGCCTTTACTTATTATTATTATTATTATTATTATATTTTTCTCTTAGAGCCCCCAATAGCTGCCTTTACTTATTATTATTATTATTATGTTTTTCATTTAGAGCCCCCAATAGCTGCCTTTACTTATTATTATTATTATTATTATTATTATTATATTTTTCTCTTAGAGCCCCCAATAGCTGCCTTTCTTTATCATCATCATCATCATATTTTCTTTTTCATTTGAAGCTCCCAACAGTCTTCTTTCTGTATATTATTATTATATTTTAATCTTTCATTTAGAGCAATCAATTATTCATTTAGAGCCCCCAACAGCCTTTACATATTATTATTATTATTATTATTAGTAGTAGTAGTATATTTTCTCTTTCATTTAGAGGCCTCAATAGCTGCCTTTACATATTATTATTATTATTATTATTATTATTATTATTATTATTATATTTTATCTTTCATTTAGAGCCCTCAATAGCTGCCTTTACTTATTATTATTATTATTATTATTATATTTTATCTTTCATTTAGAGCCCCCAATAGCTACCTTTACTTATTATTATATTTTCTTTTTAATTTGAAGCTCCCAACAGCCTTCTTTCTGTGTATTGCTATTGCTATTATTATTATTATATTTTCTTTTTCATTTAGAGCCCTCAATAGCTGCCTTTACATATTATTATTATTATTATTAGTAGTAGTAGTATATTTTCTCTTTCATTTAGAGTCCCCAATAGTTGCCTTTACTTATTATTATTATTATTATTATTATTATTATTATATGTTCCCTTTCATTTAGAGCCTCCAATAGCTGCCTTTCCATATTATGATTATATTTTCTCTTTCATTTAGAGAAAATAGCATATCTGTATATTATTATTATTATTATTATTATTATTAATTATATTTTCTTTTTCACGTAGAGTCTTCCAATCGCCTTCTTTCTGTATATTTCTATTATTATTATTATTATTATTATTATTATTATTATTATTATTATTATTATTCATTTAGAGCCCCCAGTAGCTGCCTTTCTATATTATGATTATTATATTTTCTCTTTCATTTGGAGCAGCCTTCTTTATGCATATTATTAATATATTTTAGTCTTTCATTTAGAGCCCTCCCATGCCTTCTATCTGTATATTGCTATTATTATTATTATTATTATTATTATTTTCTTTTTATTTAGAGTCCCCAACAGCCTTCTTCCTTCCTTCCTTTCTCTCTCCCTTTCTTCCTCCTCCTCCTCCTCCTCCTCCTCCTTCTTATTGTTATTATTATTATTATTATTATTATTATTATTATTATTATTATTTCTCTTTCATGTAGAGTCTCCAATAGCCTTCTTACTACTACTACTACCAATAATAATAATAATAATAATAATAATACTCTTCCATTTGGAGCCCTCCAAAAGTCCTCTTTCTCTTTCACTTAGTTCCTTCATTATCCTTCCTTTTTTTTCAAATTAATTTTTATTGATCCAATATATAATTACATGGAAAGTGAGGGAATATTGTGAAGAAGATAGAAAAGTAGGAAATAAGATATAACAAAAGATTATCCTTCCATAATAATAATAATAATAATAATAATAATTTGTCTGTTTAATTGGGACCCCCTAGTATTCCTATTTAGTTTCATTGGAAGCCCCCCAACGGCCTCCTCTCTGTATATGATAATGATAATAATATTTCTTTTTCATTTGGAGCCCACCAATAATTCTATTTTTCATTGGAGCCCCCCATAACCCTGTTTCTTTGTGACTCAGAGCCCCCTAAAAGCCCTTATTCACTTTTATTGGGAAGCCTCCCAATGGCCTTCTTTCTGTATATAATAATAATAATAATAATGAAAATAATAATAATAGTCTTTCCTTTGGAACCCTCCAATTGGCCTATTTCTGTCCCAGCGTTTCATTTCCAGCCCCCAATAATCCTCCTTTCCAACCCATTATTCCTTCAAATTCAAGACCCACTGCCTTTAAAAAAAACCCTACACAAAACATAAATATTACCATATCAGTAAACATACATCACTGCAATCTTTTTGTGGGGCCTTAAAGGCACCGCCCTCCATTTTGATTGAGAAATGGGGACAAAATGTCAGCAAAGGGATATCGGGTGCATCTGCACTGTATAATTAATGCAGTTCGATACTGCTTTGACCGCAGTGGCTCAATGCTGTGGGATCCTGGGAGTTGTAGTTGTATGACACCGCATTAAACGACTGCTCCCATGATTCCATAGCAATTAAAATGGGGTCAGGTGGCATTCATTTTGGATGCCTTTGGGGGAAGGAGAAGGCAAAGGTCTCAGATAATTCAGTTTTAAATATATCTTTAAAAAGGATAGACAAAATGTCTGGATGAAGGTACCATAGATGAGGATGAGGATGATGATGATGATGAAGGTTACTATTACAGCATGACTCCTGTGTCTTTGGAGGATATGTCACCAGAAATTCATTATTATTATTATTATTATTATTATTATTATTATTATTATTGTGTCTTTGGAGGATATGTCACCAGAAATTCATTATTATTATTATTATTATTATTATTATTGTGTCTTTGGAGGATATGTCACCAGAAATTCATTATTATTATTATTATTATTATTATTATTGTGCCTTTGGAGGATATGTCACCAGAAATTCATCATCATCATTATTATTATTTATTGTGTCTTTGGAGGATAGGTCACCAGAAATTCATTATTATTATTGTTATTGTTATTGTTATTATTATTGTGTCTTTGGAGGATATGTCACCAGAAATTCATTATTATTATTATTATTATTATTATTATTATTATTATTACTATGACTCCTGTGTCTTTGGAGGATATGTCACCAGAAATTGGAGGATATGTTGCCAGAACTGTGTTGTGGTTGTTGTTGTCATCATCATCATTGTATGGCCCTTATGTCTTTGGAGGATGTGTTAACAGAGATTATGGTGATTATGATTGTGATTATGATGATTAAGCAGAGGCTGGATGGGCCATCTGTTGGGGGGGATCGGTTGGTGTCTTCCTTTATGGCAGAAAGTGGTTGAACTGGTGGTGTGGTGTCAAAAAGTGATTGAACTTGGATGGCCCTTCTGAATTTATGATTCTATGCAATTATTATTATTATTTGCAAAAACACAGTATGACACAGCAAATATGCGTTTAGGAGGACGTTAAAAGGTCACCTTCATAGGACATTATAGGACGATCTTCATAGGAAGTTATAGGGCAACCTTTATAGAATGCTATAAGGGCACCTTCATAGGAAATTATAGGGACACCTGGGACACCTTTCTAGGAAGATATAGGGCAACCTTTATAGGAAGATATAGGGGCACCTTCACAGGACGTTGTAGGGACACCTGGGACACCTTTATAGTACATTATAGGGCCACCTTCATAGGAAGTTCTAGGACAGTGGTTCTCAACCTGGGGTCCCCAGATGTTTTTGGGCTTCAACTCCCAGAAACCCTAGCAGCTGGTAAACTGGCTGGGATTTCTGGGAGTTGTAGGTCAAAAACATCTGGGGACCCCAGGTTGAGAACCACTGTTCTAGGATCACCTTTATAGGACATTATAGGCCCACCTTCATAGGATGTTATAGGGTTGCCTTCATAGGACGTTATAGCGACACCTTGGACACCATTATAGGAAGATATAGAGGCACCTTCATAGGACTTTATAGGGACACCTGGGATACCTTTATAGGACGTTATAGGGCCACCTTCATAGGAAGTTCTAGAACCACCTTTATAGGAAGTTATCTGGACACCTTCATAGGATGTTATAGTGGCACCTTCAAACGAAATTCTAGAACCACCTTTATAGGACATTATAGGGCCACATTTATAGGAAGTTATAGGGCGACCTTTATAGGAAGTTATAGGGCCACCTTCATAGGATGTTATAGTGACACCTGGGACACCTTTATAGGAAGATATAGGGCCACCTTCATAGGAAGTTCTAGGACCACATTTATAGGACGTTAATGGGCCACCTTCATAGGATGTTATAGGGTCACCTTCATAGGAAGTTCTAGGACCACATTTATAGGACGTTAATGGGCCACCTTCACAGGATGTTATAGGGTCACCTTCATAGGAAGTTCTAGCGACACCTGGGACACCTTTATAGGAAGATATATGGGCACCTTTATAGAAAGATATAGGGGCAACTTCACAGGATGTTATAGGGACACCTTCATAGGACGATATAGGGTCACCTTCATAGGAAGTTCTAGGACCACCTTTATAGGAAGTTATCTGGACACCTTCATAGGATGTTATAGTGGCACCTTCAAACGAAATTCTAGAACCACCTTTATAGGACATTATAGGGCCACATTTATAGGAAGTTATAGGGCGACCTTTATAGGAAGTTATAGGGCCACCTTCATAGGATGTTATAGTGACACCTGGGACACCTTTATAGGAAGATATAGGGCCACCTTCATAGGAAGTTCTAGGACCACATTTATAGGACGTTAATGGGCCACCTTCATAGGATGTTATAGGGTCACCTTCATAGGAAGTTCTAGCGACACCTGGGACACCTTTATAGGAAGATATAGGGGCACCTTCACAGGATGTTATAGTGACACCTGGGACACCTTTATAGGACGTTATAGGGCAACCTTTATAGAAAGATATAGGCGCACCTTCACAGGATGTTATAGGGACACCTTTATAGGATGTTATAGGGCCACCTTCATAGGAAGTTCTAGGACCACCTTTATAGGACATTATAGGGACACCTTTATAGGATGTTATAGGGCCACCTTCACAGGATGTTATAGGGTCACCTTCATAGGAAGTTCTAGCGACACCTGGGACACCTTTATAGGAAGATATATGGGCACCTTTATAGAAAGATATAGGGGCAACTTCACAGGATGTTATAGGGACACCTTCATAGGACGATATAGGGTCACCTTCATAGGAAGTTCTAGGACCACCTTTAATAGGACATTATAGGGCCACCTTCATAGGAAGTTATAGCGACACCTGGGACACCTTTATAGGAAGTTATAGGGCCACCTTCATAGGACATTATAGGGACAGCTTCATAGGTTTGTTATAGGGCCACCTGGGACACCTTTACAGGTCATTATAGGGCCACCTTCATAGGACCTTATAGGACCACCTTCATAGGAAGTTCTAGGACCCACTCTATAGGACATTATAGGTCCACCTTTATAGGAAGTCATAGGGGCACCTTCATATGATATTATAGGGACCCCGGGACACTTTTATATGATGTTATAGGGCCACCTTCATAGGAAGTTCTAGGACCACCTTTAATAGGACATTATCGGGCCACCTTTATAGGATGTTATAAGGTCACTTTCATAGGATGTTATAGTGACACCTGGGACACCCTTTATAGGAAGTTTGAAGGCCACCTTTATAGGAAGTTATAGGGACATCTTTGTAGGATGTTATATGGCCACCTAATGACACACGCAGATCCAAATAAGGTGGCCTTTTGCAGTTGACAGATTGTGTGGCGCTCAGTGTTGTCTTGGTTGATACCAGCGCCTTTGCAGTTAAATTTTGAGGTCCTGGGAACGTCTGAGTATTTTCTGTTGCGAATGAACGAAGCTGTGGATAACGGAACCCCACTGAGATGAAGGACTTCCAGTCCTTGAGTATCGCAGGGTTGTGTTGGAAGTGCTTGGAAAGGACGTTGTTTGGATACACGGAACCATGGAGAAGAGCGAAGGAAAGGGCTTGGGGTGCCTATTTTGTGGATAAGGTCGTCTTGGTTATTTTATACCAGACAGAAGCTCCTTGGTTGGGTTTGTTTGCTTGTGATTTGTGCAATAAACGCAGTCCAGAGAGACCACGGTGGGGTAGGCTAGATACCCTTTGGTGTCCCTTCTGACCTGGATCCCTCCCTTTTTCTCTCCTTTTCCTCCTCTCCGGCCCCTTTAACGACACAGCCTTTGCACGCAGGCTGCCTAGTCTTCGGAAAATTCCTGGCTTTTGGGCCTGGAGGGCCTTTGTGTCCCTTTGCTTTTATTAAACGGGCGCAGTGGCCGCTTCCATTCCTGTCCTTGGCTTGAACGCCTTCCATCTCTTTTGCGTCTGGCTGGAAAAGCCAGTTCCAACAATCTCTCTGTCCATCCATCCGTCCATCCATCCATCCGTCCGTCCGTCCATTTTAGGCCTGCAAAGTACAGGGCAAAAATGGTTATAGCATCTCATGTGTAGAAGGTCATAGGACCATGGTTTATAGGATGTGATAGGGCCACCTTAGTGAGATGTTAGAAGGCCACCTTTGTATAAAGGTATAGGGCCACCTTCATAGGATGTTATAGGGACACCTGGGACATCTTTATAGGATGTTATAGGACAACCTTTTAGGAAGTTCTAAGGCCACCTTTTTAGTAAGGTATAGGGACACCTTTATAGCACATTTTATAGGGTCACCTTCATAGGAAGTTATAGGGCCACCTTCATATGACATTATAGGGACACCTTTATAGGACATTATAAGACCACCTTTATAGGGACACCTGGGACACCTTGATAGGATGTTATAGGACCACCTTTTAGAAAATTCTAAGGCCACCTTTATAGTAAGTTATAGGGACACCTTTATAGGATGTTATAGGGTCACCTTCACAGGACGTTATAGGGACACCTGGGACATCTTTATAGGATGTTATAGGGTTACCTTTTACGAAGTTCTAAGGCCACCTTTTTAGTAAGATATAGGGACACTTTTATAGCACATTTTATAGGGCCACCTTCATAGAAAGTTATAGGGCCACCTTCATATGACGTTATAGGGACATCTTTATAGGATGTTATAGGGCCACCTTGGCTACAACAATATAATTGTTGTATAGGGCCACCTTTATATGCAGTTATAGGGCCACCTTCATAGGACGTTACAGGGACACATGGGACACTTTATACAATGTTATAGGGTCACCTTTTAGGAAGTTCTAAGGCCACCTTTAGAGTAAGTTATAGGGACACCATTATAGGATGTTATAAGACCACCTTTTTAGGATGTTATAGGGCCACCTTCATTGAAAGTTATAGGGACACATGGGTCTCCTTTATAGGATGTTATAGGACCACCTTCATCGGAAGTTATACGGCCACCTGTATAGGACATTGTAAGACCACCTTCACAGGAAGTTATAAGACTACCTTTATATGCAGTTATAGGGCCACCTTCATAGGAAGTTATAGGGACACATGGGACACCTTTATATCATCATATAGGGTCACTTTTTAGGAAGTTATATGGCCACCTTTATGAGATGTTATAAGACCACCTTTATATGAAGTTATAGGGCCACCTTTTAGGAAGTTATAGGGACACATGGGACACCTTTATAGGATGTTATAGGACCACCTTCATCAGAAGTTAAAAGTCCACCTGTATAGGGCATTGTAAGATTACCTTCACAGGAAGTTATAAGACCACCTTTATATGCAGTTATAGGGCCACCTTCATATGATGTTATAGGGACATCTTTATAGGATGTTATCGGGCCACCTTCACAGAAAGTTATAGGGCCACCTTTATGAGATGTTATAAGACCACCTTTGTATGAAGTTATAGGGCCACCTTCATAGGATGTTATAGGGACCCCTGGGACAACTTTATAGGATGTTATAGGGCCACATTTATAGGTAGTAATAAGGCCACCTTTATAGGTAGTAATAGGGCCACCTTTGTAGGATGTTATAGGATCACCTTCATAAGATGTTACCGGGACACCTTTATATGATGTTATAGGGCCATAGGAAGCTATAGGGCCACCAGTAAGTAAGTTAAATGAATCTCCACCAGAGGAGAGAGATGTAGGGTGAGTGCATCATTGGAAGGAAGAATGGGGTCACTTCACCCTGTGCTGTTTCCCAATAGTCGTAATTTGATCAGGTCTGTCTGGATGCCTCAAGGGTGCCCCGGGGGCTGGATTCTAACCCGCGTCCTGTCTTCCCTCCTTCCCAGCGCGCAGAGGAAGGCGGCCCCCAGCTGCTAGCGGCCTCCTGCCATGCTGGCCTGCCTCCCGGGACCCGGCGACCTCTCCTCCCCGCTGCTTTCTTACCCGCAGATGAACACTGGACTTCGGAAATGTGAGTGGCCCCCAGACATTAGACCTAGGATGGGCTCCAGTATTGAAAATAACTATACATACATACATTATGTCTTCTAGTCTTAGGATGGGATCCAGTACTGAAATTGATATTTTGAGATAGATAGATAGATAGATCTTTTATTATTGGACCCCATTCTAGTATTTATATATGTGTGTGTGTGTGTATGTATATATATATATATATTGCTAGAATGGGGTCCAATAATAAAAATGACTGTGTGTGTGTCCTAGGATGAGATCCAATTTTGGAAATATTGGGTCCTGGGATAGGATCCAATGCTGAAAATAACCGTGTGTGTGTGTGTAATATATATATGTATGTGTGTATGTATGTATGAAATATTTCAGCCCTAGAATGGGATCCAATTCTGGCAATAACTGTGTATATATTAGGCCTGGGTAACAACGGAAAAATTTGTTTCTAAAATCGATTTGTATTTGGGGGTTTTTTGTTTCGATATTTAAAATAATTACAAAATTTTCCTTTTAAAAAGGTCGATATTTACGAAATTTCGTAAATGGTAAAAAATTAACGAATCGATTTCCGAAACAATAACGAATCGATTCGTTAATGGCGGACGCGACCGCGAAATACGCTAAAAAACCTCCAAAAAATTCTGAAGCTTCCCTCTCCCTCTGTTGTTGACTGTTGGTGTGATATTATAATTTTTTTTCACTAATTAAACCATAAAACTGGCCCAGACATGCGGAAATAATAACAAAACGACCTCAAAACAATAACGAAACGAATACAATATCGAAATACGAAGCATTTACAAAACGTTTTTGAAAATTCGTTTTTTTTAAATAATTTCTCCAGAATGGTTCGTTATCGTTTTGTGAATTGAAAAAATTAACGAATTATTAACGAATTACGAATTAACGAAACGAAACCGCCCAGCCCTAGTATATATCTATTTTATTTTGTGTGTGTGTTTGTATATATGCCCTAGGATGAGATCCAATTTTGGAAATATTGGGCCCTGGGATAGGATCCAATTCTCAAAATAACTGTGTGTGTGTGTGTATGTATGTGTGTGTATATATATATGCATGCACATGCGTGCATACACACACACACGTACGTATATAAGTATATGTATGTGGTGTGTGTGTGTGTGTGTATAATTTCAGTCCCAGGATGGGCTCTAATAATGTAAATAAGGGATAGGATCCAATTCTCAAAATAACTGTGTGTATGTGTATATGTGTGTGTGTGTGTGTGTGTGTGTGTGTGTGTGTGTGTGTGTGTGTGTGTGTGTGTGTGTGTGTATATATATATATATATATGCATGCATGCATGCACATGCGTGCATACACACGCGTACGTATATGTATGTGATATATGTGTGTGTGTGTGTATAATTTCAGTCCTAGGATGGGCTCTAATAATGTAAATAAGTGCATATATATCTTTTTAAATGTATATATATTAGTCCTAGAATGGGATCCAATTCTGACAATAACTGTATATATCTATTTTATTACATGTGTGTGTGCGCACACGTGCGTGTGTGTGTGTCTGTCTATCCATCTTAGTCCTGGGATGGGGCAGGATGTGTTTAGAGATGTGTCTGTAAGTTAATCACTCATGAATGTCTGTATGGGGAGGGGCTTGGCCAGATTTCTCTTTTCTGTCTCAGGCTTTGAGGATATATTTAGGCCTTTGAATGCCGGGGCTCATGGAATTGTAGTTATTTAAACGCCTCTTCCTTTGATGTAGTCAGTGGGGTATTTGCAAGGTTGCTCTGCACCAAAGCCCACACCTTTGCCCTGATAATTCTGGAATGCATTTCCCAGCTTTCCTGTTTGGCAAGGGGGTGGCTGGGAGTTGCAGACCACGCACCTTTGGAGGGCTGGGGGAGGATGATGGGAGTTAAGTTCCCATTACTGGCTGGGGGAGGATGATGGGAGTTGCAGTACATCCGTGTTGGATGTCGAGGTTTGCTAGTTCTGTGACTGTGTGGTGTTTTCCTCCCAATGTGTTGAAAGTGGGTTCCTTTGTTGTTGCACTGGCTGTTCATGGAGTCAGTGTTGATGGCTTCTCTCTCTCTTTCTCTCTCTCGTTCTTTTCCTCTGCCGCCTTTCCCCCTTCTGTCTCTCTCTGTCTGCTTCCCCCTTCTTCCCCTCCCCGCCTCCTTCTCCTCTTCCCGTTTCTCTCTCTTTCTCCCCTTCCTGAAAAACCAAACACCAGGGGACACTACACAGAAAATGAGAGCTGCACAGCACCCTACTCCAGCCGAGTTGGACGCGTATGCTAAGAAGGTGGCCAACCACCCTCTGACTATCAAAATTTTCCCCAACAGTGTCAAAGTCCCGCAGCGGAAACACGTCCGCCGCACCGTCAACGGGCTGGACACCTCGGGGCAGCGCTACAGCCCCTACCCACCCTCCTCCTCCTCGTCTTCGTCGTCTTCCTCCTCCTCCTTGCCGCAGGCCGCCACCAAAACTGGACTCCTGGCCATCGTCCGACCCGCGGCCAAAGGCGTCGTCAAGGACTTTGACGGGACGCGAAGCTCCTCCCGCCTGTTGGCCCCGTCGGAAGCCATGATGAACCCGCCCCCCTACGCGGCACCCAGCACTTTAAGCCACCACCCGCAACAGGCAGCGGCGGCGGCAGCTTTGGCCCGCCATCAGCAGCAGCAACAGCAGCATCTCCACGCCCAGAGCATGGCGCACGCGGTTTTGCAGCCGCAGCTCCCTCTGCCACAACACCCGGGAAACCACTTGCTCCCGCAGCAACAGCAGCAGCAGCCCCCACCGCCTCCCCCTTCCTTGCACGGCGGGGGCCGCAAGATGTCGGACGCGGACGCCCCGCCGAACGTGACCGTCTCTACCTCGACCATCCCCCTCTCCATGGCCGCCACGCTGCAGCAGAGCCAGCCGCCGGACCTGAGCAGCATCGTCCACCAGATCAACCAGTTCTGCCAGGCCCGGGCGGGCTCCAGCGCTACCTCAGTCTGCGAGGGGCAGATTGCCAACCCCAGCCCCATCAGCCGCAACCTCCTGATCAGCGCCAGCACCCGGGTCTCTGCGCACAGCCTCCCCGGCCCCATGCCTTCCTGCGGGGTCAACCCCGGTGGCGGCGAACACCCCGCCGTCCCGTTAGGCAGGGCCGGCCCTCCTTCCGCGTACCAAAGCGAAATGAAGCAGGCGGCAGTGGCGGCGGCGGCTTGGAACCACCACCAACTTGCACACTTGCAGCAGATGTGCGGCGGCGGTGGAGAAACGATGATTGGCCCCGCCGGGCTGATGGGGAAGCCCCCCGTCGCCCGCGAGCAGGGTTTCGGCGGTAAGGCCCCCGGTGGATACCCCTTAGAACTGTGCATGGGCCAGCCGTTCAACGTGAAGCCGCCGCTGGAGAAGCCCACCCCGTCGCCGCCGGTCAACGGCCTCCCGTACGCCAACGGGCATTACTTCCCGCCCCTGTGGAATAACATTCTGCCCACCCCGAACAGCGACAGCTCGGGCTCCCAGGACCTGGCCATGCCTTTCCACGGCACGGCGGGGCCGCAAGCAATGGGCGCTGGGGCCGCCGCCGCCATGGAGTGCCCGGCCGGACCGCACTACCGAGCGCCCCCCAACGGCGGTGGCAACAACAACGGTGGGATGCCGGCCATGGAGTACCTGAGCAGCGGGGACTTCCAGCACCATCCCTGCCTCCGGGAGCCTGCTCCGCCGCCGGCGGGAGGGATGGCGCTGGGCAAAGCGGGGCGCACAACCATGAACCGAGCGCCCGGCGAACTCGCCGACAGCCGAAGCCTTCATATTCAGCACCCAGGGTATAGATAAAGGCCGCCCAAGCCGGTTGGTTCTCACTGACACAACTCGCCGACAGCCGAAGCCTTCATATTCAGCACCCAGGGTATAGATAAAGGCCGCCCAAGCCGGTTGGTTCTCACTGACACACACTAAGGCAGGCACGGGCCAACTTGGCCCCTCCGGGTGTTTTGGACTTCAACTCCCACAATTCCTAACAGCCGATAGGCTGTTAGGAATTGTGGGAGTTGAAGTCCAAAACACCCGGAGGGCCCAAGTTGGCCTGCACCTGCGTTAAGGAATTTTAAAAAGCGATAGAGGGGGGGTTAGACGTCATTTGAATCAATAAGCAAAGAGCGTGGCGGGGGGGGGGTTCCCCTTTTTTTTAATTTATCTCTCTTCTTGCTTTTTTAAGATGCAAACTTCGGTGATCGTTATCGTCATCCTCGAGTTTTGTCATGACGTTTTGGGTTGTTTCGCAGTGTTTAGGGTCCCCTCTCGTCCCGTCAACATTGAATAACTTCCTCTAGAGCAGTGGTTCTCAACCTTTCTAACACCGGGACTCCTATGGTTCCTCATGTTGTGGTGACCACCAAATATGTTGTGGTGACCCCCAGCCTCGCCTGCCTCGCGCTCTCGGATGGCAAGAGTGCGAGGCAGGCTTTGCGCGAGGCCAGGCCTCATGCAGAGGACCCCTCGTCTGCCCCGCGCCCTTGCTGGATGACTAGAGTGCGAGGCAGGCGAGGCGGACTTTGCACGAGGCCAGGCCTCACGCGAAGGAGCCCTCACCTGGCCCACGCCCTTGGGGCGGGGCCAATGGAGGTGGCCTCGAGACCCCTCCAAATTGGCCAGGTGACCCCCCTGGGGGTCGTGATCCCCAGGTTGAGAACGACTGCTCTAGAGCAGGGGTCCTTGGGCGTTTTGGCCTCCGACTCCCAGAAATCCTCCCAGCGGGGAATTCTGGGAGTCGTAGTCCAAAACACCCCCAGGTTGAGAACCCCTTGGGGCGGGGCCAATGGAGGTGGCCGCACGACCCCTCTGAAATGGCAAGGTGACCCCCCTGGGGGTCGCGACCCCCAGGTTGAGAACCACTGCTCTAGAGCAAGGGTCCTTGAGTGTTTTGGCCTCCGACTCCCAGAAATCCTCCCAGCGGGGAATTCTGGGAGTCGTAGACCAAAACACCCCCAGGTTGAGAACTCCTTGGGGCAGGGCCAATGGAGGTGGCCTCACAACCCCTCCAAATTGGCCAGGTGACCCCCCTGGGGGTCGTGATTCCCAGGTTGAGAACAACTGCTCTAGAGCAGGGGTCCTCGGGCGTTTTGGCCTCCGACTCCCAGAAATCCTCCCAGCGGGGAATTCTGGGAGTCGTAGTCCAAAACACCCCCAGGTTGAGAACCCTGCCTCTAATGCAGACTGCTTTGCCCTTGCTCTGTATCCTCATTCCGAGCCAAAGGACGGAAACGGGTTTGTTTACCTTTGCGCTGTGTCCCTTTGCCGCTTTAGGAGGAACGAAACGGCAGTCCCGCAATCCCCAGTTCGTACCAGAGACCATAACGATCACCGTAAGGTTTGGAACTTTTAAAAAAAGGAACTGGATCGAAGCAACCGCTGCCTTTCTAATTATTTTATTTTTACGACTTCTCTCTCTCTCTCTCTGCACACTGGGCTGGGAAAGGATGGCTGTACACTGTAAACCGGGTGCGAATGTGACCCGGAAGTATGGGGTTGGAGCAGACCTACTGACCTTCTCCTCCCCCTTTATCCCCCCCCCCCTTAAGACCTTTCCCCGTTTCCTTTTTAATCGATGACTAACGAAGCCTTAAGACGTCCCTCCTCCTCCTCCTCCTCCTCTTCTTTAGCAAGCATGGGTTAAACTCTATCCGACGGGGAAGAAAAAGTAAATAATAATAATGACGATGATAATGATGATGATAATAATAATAATTTCTCTCAAAAGGCAGGTCTGCGAGCGTTAATGTCGGCGTCCGAGGATACGGTTAATTCTTAACGAATGGTAGGAACAGATCAAAAGCTGTCATTTCTTCGTAGTGTGGGGCTCTAAGGCCCCCAAATAATCCCGTCCCCTCCCCGAAAATTAAATTCAAGCGGTATATGAATTGGGAAATGTATCGACCTGCTGCTGTTATTTTTCCTTTAAGACTTAAGCAAAAACACTCACTGGTTATAATCATTGTTGTTATTATTAATACTAATATTAATAATTAATAATAATTATGAACTACTGCTGCTGATGTGCTACGGGTATCCGACCGAGAACCTTTTCTCTCTCCCCGTTTCTCTCTCTTTTGGGATTTTTTTTTTTGTCTGCAGGAACAGAAAAAAATAATAAAAATAGAAATGAAGGATGGTGGTTGTCAATGGGATGCAAATGGGGGAAAAAAGGAGAGCACAATAGTGTGCTGCAATATCAGGCGTGGTCAGCAGAGGGCAGGCTTTTCCTATGCAAATCTCAGAGGAGCATTGCAATACCAGGCATGGTCAGCAGGGGTCAGGCCTCCCTGCAAATCTCAGAGGAGCATTGCAACTCCAAACGTGGTCAGCATGGGTCAGGTCTCCCTGCAAATCTCAGAGGAGCATTGCAATACCAGGTGTGGTCAGCAAGGGTCAGGTCTCACTGCAAATTTCAGAGGAGCATTGCAATACCAGGCGTGGTCAGCAGGGGTCAAGCCTCCCTGCAAAGCTCAGAAAAGCATTGCAATACCAGGCATGGTCAGCAGGGGTCAGGCCACCCTGCAAAACTCAGAGGAGCATTGCAACACCAGGCGTGGTCAGCAGGGGTCAGGCCTCCCTGCAAATTTCAGAGGAGCATTGCAATACCAGGCATGGTCAGCAGGGGTCAGGCCACCCTGCCAAGCTCAGAGGAGCATTGTAACACCAGGCGTGGTCAGCAGGGGTCAGGCCTCCCTGAAAAGCTCAGAGGAGCATTGCAACACCAGGCATGGTCAGCAAGGGTCAGGCCTCTCTACAAATCTCAGAGGAGCATTGCAATACCAGGCGTGGTCAGCAAGGGTCAGGCCTCCCTACAAATCTCAGAGGAGCATTGCAACACCAGGCGTGGTCAGCAGGGGTCAGGCCTCCCTACAGTGGTTGAATTAACCCTTTTCCTCTCGTAAGCCCCTTGTCTGGGCCCCCCAAATGTGGGTCAGCCTCAAACCCTATACCAGATATATCCTACCTTGTTCATGCCCAGTGTTTATTTTTTAAATTTTAAACTATTACATTTGGCCCGGCCATAGTTTTTTTAATTCTTGTGTGTTATTGTTTATATGTGATTTATATTAATTGAATTGTTTTTGTTTATTGCTTTTTTTGTTTTTATCTATGTGTTGTTGTTGGGCTTGGCCTCATGTAAGCCGCTCCGAGTCCCTTGGGGAGATGGTGGCGGGGTATAAATAAAGTTATTATTATTATTATTGTTGTTATTATATAAGGAGAGAGGCAAGACCAACTTTAACACTTATGGCTCCTTATCTAGATGAATAATAACAACAACAACAACAATAATTATAAGACTTTGTTTATATTCCGCCCTTCTCACCCCGAAGGGGACTCAGGGCAGATCACAGTACACATACACAGCAATGTATTGTGAGGACCAGTGTTTCTCAACCTGGGGGTCGGGACCCCTGAGGGGGTCGTGAGAGGGTGTCAAAGGGGTCGCCAAAGACCATCAGAAAACATTGCATTTTCTGTTGATCATTGGGATTCGGTGTGGGAAGTTTGACCCAATTCTATTGTTGGTCGAGTTCAGAATGCTCCTTGATTGTAGGTGAACTATAAATCCCAACAACTACCCAAATGTCAAGGTCTATTTTCCCCAAGACCCCACCAGTGTTCACATTTGGGCATGCGGAGTATTCGTGCCAAGTTTGGTCCAGATCCATCGTTGCATGAATCCACCGCACTCCTCTGGATATAGGTGAACTACAACTCCCAAACTCAAGGTCAATGCTCACCTAACCCTTCCAGTGTTTTCTGTTGGTCATGGGAGTTCTGCGTGCAAAGTTCGGTTTAAATCCATCGCTAGTGGAGTTCAGAATGCTCTTTGATTATAGGTGAACTATAAATCCCAGCCACTACAACTCCCAAATTCCAAAATCAATCCTCCCCCCAACCCCACTAGCATTCACATTTGGGCATATTGGGTATTTGTGCTCAATTTATTCCGGTGAATGAAAATACATCCTGCATATCGGATATTTACATTAAAGTTCATAACAGTAGTAAAATCACAGGTATCAAGTAGCAACGAAAACAATATTACTTTTGTGGGTCACCACAACATAGGGAACTGCATTAAGGGGTCACGGCATTAGCAAGGTTGAGAACCACTGGTGTAGACAATACAAAGTCAGGCAACAGAAGGAGGTGATAAGGGCCAGGTGTTTCGCCCATTTTTAGCTCAGCCGCGCACTAACCGTATAACGTTATAAGGGCCGGGTGGTTGGGCTCGAGTCCAATCCGGGGGGTGCTGTTGCTCCATTCTCTGTCACGAAGAGCCCTCAGAATGCCCTCCTTCCTCTTTGGTCGCTCAGCATTTCCTGATCTTTCTTTATGGCGTTGTAGAACACCTCCCAATATAGTGGCGCAGTGGGTTAAACCACTGAGCAGTTGAGCTTGTTGACCGAAAGGTCGCAGGTTTGAATCCAGGGAGCGGCGTAAGCTTCCGCTGTCAGCCCTAGCTTCTGTCAACCTAGCAGTTCGAAAACATGCAAATGTGAGTAGATCAATACGTACCACTCCGGCGGGAAGGTAACAGCGCTCCACGCAGTCATGCCGGCCACGTGACCTTGGAGGGGACTACGGACAACTCTGGCTCTTCGGCTTAGAAATGGAGATGAGCACCAGAGTCAGACATGATGGACTTAGTGTCAGGGGACTACCTTTACCTTTAATTTCTCTATTTATTTATTGATTGATTGATTGATTGATTGATTGTATTTGTACAATAATCAGCCTATCGGTGATTCAAGACGGTTTCCAACAAAACAATACACATAATACCATAATACAATTTAAAACATTAAAATTACATAAACCACAACAGCCATAAAAACAACATCATTGGCATCTCCATGTTGTCAAGCGTTGTCCAATTCCATCGTCAATCGTCACTTTCCTATATCAGTTGCCTGTATTTGTAAACGCTTGCTCAAATAGCCACGTTTTCACTTGCTTCCGAAACGTTAAGAGAGAGGGAGCAGATCTAGTCTCTCTAGGGAGGGCGTTCCATAGCCGGGGGGCCAACACTGAGAAGGCCCTGTCTCGTCCCCGCCAACCGTACCTGTGACGAAGGCGGGGCCGAGAGCAGGGCCTCCCCGGACGATCTTAAGGTTCTAGATGGTTTATAAGAAGAGATACGTTTGGACAGGTAAGTTGGGCCGGAACCTTTTAAGGCTTTATAGGCTAAAGCCAGTACTTTGAATTGTGCCCGGTAGCAAATTGGCAGCCAGTGGAGCTAGCGCAACAAGGGAGTTGTATGCTCCCTGAGAGTCACTCCAGTTAGCAATCTGGCTGCTGTCTGTTGGACCAGTTGAAGCTTCCGGACAGTCTTCAAAGGCAACCTCATGTAGAGAGCGTTGCAGTAGTCTATACGGGATGTAACAAGAGCTGAAGCTGTTTTCGAACTGCTTAGGTAAACAATGAGCAGGGCTGACAGTCAACCGCTCACGCCGACCCGGGGCTTCGAACTTGCAACCTTTCGGTTGATAGATCTTCTAGTTGCTGGTGATTTATCAGCTGTGCTAAAACTCCGGCCCAGGGTTAATGGTGGAAATGGGAACTTCCCTTTGTTTTAGACTGGATCTAAAAATGGGTGAAACACCCGGCCCTTATGTTATACGGCCAATGCAGAGTTGAGCTAAGAATGGGCGAAACACCCGGTCCCAATAACATTAAACAACGCATGCATGGCTGAGCTAAAAACAAGCGAAACACACGGCCCTGATAACATTATACGGTTAGTGCACGGCTGAGCTAAAAATGGGCGAAACACCTGGCCCTTATCACGCTTAAGCGGCTGAGGCCAGGAATTGTGGGAGTTGAAGTCCAAAACACCTGGAGGGTCTAAGTTTGTAGTAAAGAGGACTCAATATTAGCGATTCCCAACAACTTTTTGACCAAGTGACCACTGTCCATTAGTACCAAAAAGGTTACGAATCAAGTTTTTGATCAGTTTGGTTATTTGGGGTGCTGATTCAGAAAATTGCATTGGATAGACCACATCAGCTCTGGTTTCTGATACAGAATATGTGCCATCCAGTAGCTGCCACCTGATCACCCACAAAAAGCCATATTTAACCATCTAGAACTGACGTGGTCGTAGTAATCTTTGTGGGTAGAAGGGGTGGCAGGCCTCCTGATGGGCTGGACTCTGAATCCCATCATCCCCAGGAAGCTGTGCTATGAGTGATGGGGTTTGTAGTCCAAGACACATTCCTGCAAATCCTCCCAAGGCCTCTTCTAGGCGAGTTCATGGCCGCTGTGTTCGGATCCGTCTTCCCATCCGCCAGCTTTATTTAAAACCGGTGCTAAAAATAGGCCGCCTTGATTGGGATGAGGCTAATTGGGGTTGCCATGAGGTCAGTCACGTCAAGTGATGCAAATCGGGCTGGGGTGGGTCGGTGCGTGGTAAGCACTCCAAAGCCCATCAGGGTGGCATGCCTGCACCTCATCGGATCCTGGGTTAGAATCTCTGGCTTTTGAGTCTCGTTTCAAACAGGAAAGTGTGGTATCCACAAGTAGATGATGGTGGTGGTGATGATGATGATGATGATTATTATTTCCTTGGGTGCCAGGACTCACCCTCCACTCTGCTGTCTTGACCAGAAGCAATTGAGTCCAATGAAAGCTTCCTTTAACCATCCCCAAAAGTATCTGGGTTGATCACGGACTCCCAGCAGGGTTCCCCCTGGTTAGTGTTTGGATGGGAGTCCATCAATGGAGACCAGATGATAGGTCAGAAAGGACCTCTGGGTATTCCTTGCCTATCAGAAACAAAGCCCCAAGGGATATTTTGGTGCCTCCAGATTGGAAACAGTGCAAACTCTGGAGCCCGAATAATTATAATTATAATAATAATGACTTCTCTCTCCCCCTTGGTTCTTCCTTCCACATCTTGTTTGGTTTCTTGTTGTTGTCATGAGTATTAAAAAGGAGCCAGACTGGACGAAGGGGTCATTCAGTGGTCTAAGCCCTAATGCAATTGGGGCAAGATTAGTGGAGATGCTCAGACGGATTTGGGAAGGAAAAGGAGGCTTGTTTTTTGGAGGGGGAGAAACAGGAGGCGGCCCCAAAATGCCCAGACTTAAGCCTACTACTGCCTTGGTGATTGAATTAGCCCCCCTCCTCCCGTAAGCCCCTTGTCTGGGGCCCCCAAATGTGGGCCAGACATTAAATCTCGGCCTCAGGGCAAGGAGAGAGGCAAGGCCGACTTTAACTCTTCTAGGTGAAGGGCGAATGGTGGAAACGGGAACTTCCCTTTGTTTTCTAGCATCTAAGACTGGATCTAAAATCAAGCAAATCACCCAGCAACACATGGAACTTACCTGTTTTCTAGCAAAGGTGTCTGTAAGAGTGGATCTAAAAACGGGCAAAACACCTGGCCCTGAGAACAGTATGGGACAATTGCATGGCTGAGCTAAAAATGGGCGAAACACCCGGCCCTGATAATGTTGAACATCTAATGCAGGGGTTCTCCACCTTCCTAATGCCGTGACCCCTGAGTACAGTCCCTCATGTGGTGGTGACCCCCAACCATAATATTGTTTTCGTTGCTACTTCATAACAGTCATTTTACTACTGTTATACATCATAATGTAAATATCTGATATGCGGAATGCATTTTCATTTATTGGACCAAACTGGGCACAAATACTCAATACACCCAAATGTGAATGCTAGTGGGGTTGAGGGAGGATTGATTTTGTAATTTGGGAGTTGTAGTTGCTGGGATTTATAGTTCACCTATAGTCAAAGAGTGTTCTGAACTCCACCAGCGATGGATTTGAACCAAACTTGGCTCCCATGACCAATGGAAAACACTGGAAGGGTTTGATGGCCATTGACCTTGAGTTTGGCAGTTGTAGTTCACCTATATCCAGAGAGCACTGTGGACTCATGCAATGCTGAATCTGGACCAAACTTGGCATGGATACTCAATATGCCCAAATGTGAAGACTGGTGGAGTCTGGGGAAAATAAATCTTGACATTTGGGAGTTGTAGTTGCTGGGATTTATAGTTCATTACAATCAGAGAACATTCTGAACTCCACCAACGATAGAATTGGCTCAAACTTCCCACATGGAATCCCCATGACCATCAGAAAATACTGTGCTTTCTTATGGCCTTTGGTGACCCCCTCTGACACCCCCTTGCAACCCCCTCAGGGGTCCCGACCCCCAGGTTGAGAAACACTGGTCTAATGCATAGTTGTGCTCAAAATGGGTGAAACACCTGGCCCTGATAACAGTATGGGACTAATGCATGGCTGAGCTAAAAATGGGTGAAACACCCGGCCCTGATAATGTTGAACGACTAATGCATAGTTGTGCTCAAAATGGGTGAAACACCCGGCCCTTATAACATTGTACGGTTAATGCATGGTTGAGCTACAAAGGGGCGAAACACCCGGCCCTGATCACGTTATAGGGCCGATTCGTAGCCAGGGCCGCTCCCGGGTGACTCACTCCCGAGGAATTTATGCGGAACCCAACAAGGAACCCATGGCGACGTCCCCGACACGAACACAGTCCAGAGGTCGAGGGAAACGAGTTTCTGTTTGGGTCAACAAATGAGAGATTAGCCGGCTGACGACAGAAACCAAACTGGCTTGACTTGAAGCAGGTAACTGATATTACGACATTCGTTTTGCCCCTTTCACCTATTACTTTTTAGGACAAATTAAATCTGGGTTCTGACATTGACCTCATAAACTCTGTTTGGAGCATTGTATTGTTGAAGGCTTTCATGGCTGGAATCACTGGGTTGTTGTGTGTTTTCTGGGCTGCCTGGTCACGTTCCAGAAGCATTCTCTCCTGACCTTTCACCTGCATCTATGGCAGGCATTCTCGGAGTTTTTGATGTCTGTTGGAAACTTGGAAAAGGCCTCTCCCATCAACATTGTGTCTAATGACAAGTGATAATAGGGTTCTCAAACCCCTTTGGCTTCATTTTAGATCTGCCCCGTGGCCTGAGGAATGTTGCTTTGAGGACAATATAATATATAGTAGCTAGATTTGGCTCATTGGCGGAAATACGGCAACTGGAGGCAATTGTTTCCTGTCCGGAATTTGGGCCCTCCAGGAGTTCCCCACTTCCATAGTTTCCAACAGACCTCACAACCTCTGAGGATGCTGCCACAGATGTGGGCGAAATGTCAGGAGAGAATGCTTCCGGAACATCAAGGTGGCCAATTACAACAAGAGGTTTTTCTTCCACCCTGGACATTCTACAGATGTATTAACCCCACTTCCCTAGTTTTCCAACAGACCTCACAATTTTTACCAGCTGTCAGGAATTATGGGAGTTGTAGTCCAAAACACCTGGAGGGCCCAAGTTTTTGAGTATTGTTCTTTATTTACAGTCCTGCCCACCTTCTGCCAACCTAGCAGTTCAAAAACATGCAAATGTGAGTAGATCAATAGGTAGTACCGCTCCGGCGGGAAGGTAACAGCGGTCCATGCAGTCCTGCGAGTGGCCACATGACCTTGGAGGTGTCTACGAACAACGCCGGCTCTTTGGCTTAGAAATGGAGATTAGCACCAGAGTCTCAGACTGGACTCAATGTCATGGGAAAACCTTTACCTACCTAATACTGGGAGCCAGATTTTGTTCTTTTCTCCATCGTGGTCCCTGTGAAATCGCACCGATAACACCTCCCAACAAAGAATCCCCCCCCCCCCCCAGGCAGGAAGCAGCCAGGCTTTAAAGTTGCAAGGCCACTCAAGGTGGCCAATTACAACATTCACACTTGCCTCAAGAAGACGAGAGTTTTTTCTTCCACCCTGGACATTCCACAGATAAATCCATAGTTTCCAACAGACCTCACGATCTCGGAGGATGCTGCCATAGATGTGGGCGAAATGTCAGGAGAGAATGCTTCCGGAACATCAAGGTGGCCAATTACAACATTCACACTTGCCTCAAGAAGACAAGAGGTTTTTCTTCCACCCTGGACATACCACAGATATATTAACCCCACTTCCCTAGTTTTCCAACAGACCTCACGACCTCTGAGGATGCTGCCATAGATGTGGGCGAAATGTCAGGAGAGAATGCTCCCGGAACATCAAGGTGGCCAATTACAACATTCACACTTGCCTCAAGAAGACGAGTTTTTTCTTCCACCCTGGACATTCCACAGATATATCAACCCAACTTCCCTAGTTTTCCAACAGACCTCACAACCTCTAAGGAAGTTGCCATAGATGTGGGCAAAATGTTAGGAGAGAATGCTTCCGGAACACCAAGGTGGCCAATTAAAACATTCACACTTGCCTCAAGAAGACGAGAGTTTTTTTTCCCACCCTGGACATTCCACAGATATATCAACCCCACTTCCATATTTTCCAACAGACCTCATGATCTCTGAGGATGCTGCCATAGATGTGGGCGAAATGTCAGGAGAGAATGCCTCCGGAACATAGCCAGACAGCCTGGAAAACACACAACAACCCGTTTGGAACATCACAGTTCCTCTACTTCCCCATTTCCGTATTGAAATATCCTGGTTTCTCTCTCCTCCCTTTTTCACCCTCTGCTTCTTCCAGTTGTTAACTGGGATAGAATGGGATGGAAGGATCTAGAATGGAGTCAAGGATAAAACCCGGTTAATAAATACAAGAAACGGGTTTATTTAATTTTAGAAAAGGACAAAAAATGGAGAGACGGAGACAAAGGGGGGCGGGGCGGGAGCGGGAACCGGAACCATCGAGGGACACAATGGAAGGGGACCAACCGGGCGCAAAGGCTCATGGGATTACAAAATATGGCTCTTTGGACAAAAAAAGACAGGCCTGCCTCGTTCGCAGGAACTTCAAGTCAATCCGGGAAACAGAGTTGGAATATTTCGGTCCAAAACAACGTTAGGCACCAGGAGGGGGTGTCGAAATTTAGAGGCAATGAGGTTTCGGAAGGCAAAGGGGGCGGGGGATTCTGGGGTGTGTGGTCCCAAACAACCGAGATATGTCTGTATGTCTGTATGTCCCATGATCCAGGATATGTCCCACAGCCCGTACTCTTGATATTTGGGCAAAAGGGGGATTTGGGGGCCTCCCACTCCGCCAAAAAAGGGATCTCCGATGCCATCACAAAGTCATGGAGTCCAGGGTGGATTTGCTCACTTCCGCTTGCTGAAGCCTTTTCTCCTTCCCGGGGGATGAGGGTTGTTGCAGTGGCAGTCCAGCTGCTCAATGGGAGGTGAGCTCAAACATGAGGGTTGTTGTAGGACGTTAGCACCATTTGTGGGGAGAGGAGACGCCCTCGGAAATATCCCAGTCAACTCTTCGGTGAGAATCTTGGTTGTTTACGAGCAAGAACGTTCATTAATTCCGAGCAAGGATCTCTGCTGATTCCGAGCAAGAATCGCGATTAATTACGAGCGCAAATCTCCGTTACTCCGTTATTTATAATCAACCATCTTGGCTATTTTTTGAGAATCTCTAGTATTTACGAGCAAGAGTCTTGGTTAATTTTGAGCCAGAATCTCATTTACGAGTGAGAATCCGGATCGATTTACGAGCAAAAATCTCGATTAATTATGAGCACGAATCTCCGCTACTTTTGAGAACCTCCGTTGTTTATAATCAACCATCTTGGCTATTTTTGAGAATCTCTATTGTTTACGAGCAAGAGTCTCGGTTAATTTTGAGCCAGAATCTCATTTACGAGCGAGAATCCGGATCGATTTACAAGCGAGAATCCGGATCGATTTACGAGCGAGAATCCGGATCGATTTACGAGCCAGAATCCGGATCGATTTACGAGCAAGAATCCGGATCGATTTACGAGCAAGAATCCGGATCTATCCCCGAGTGACCGGGTTTGAAATGTGGACCCAGAGTGGGGCGAACACGGAGTCTGTCGTGTGCCCTGCGCTCAAGCCAGGATCTTCTGCGGGATCTCCACCGAGGCCTTGATGAAGACGGCGTTGTCCCGCACGTAGTTCCGCTTCTTGATGTCTTCGTGGGAGATGAACTTGGGGTACCCGAAGCCCAGGAGGCTCTCGTCCAGGGAGGCGCGCCCCGAGCCGGGCTTCTGGAAGTTCTTCCAGTTGGGGTCCGGGAGGAAGGTCTCGGTGATGTGCTGCGGCTTGGAGAGGGAGGGGTCGCTCTGGTCCAGGAGCGAGAAGGTGACCCGGAAGGCGAAGGGCCACTCCAGCAGGTTGTCGTACTGGCCCGGAAGGACCCGGATGTAGACCGAGAGGTGGCTGCCCTCGCCGCTCCCGTTCCCGTTGAGGAAGGCCGAGACCTGGAGCTTGTAGCCATAGCGGTGGGTGTAGAAGGGCGGGCTGAAGGACTCGTAGTTGCTCCGGGCCTTGGCCTCCTGCAGCTTCCGGGCGTAGTCCGAGATCTTCCAGATCAGCACCCCCTCGCTGCCCAGCGCCAGCTCCTCCACCTCGCGGCGCAGCTCCGCCAGCTCCTGACGCTGCCGCGCCACCAGCGCACCCATCATCCCCAGGTGCAGCTTGGTGCTCTCGTCCAGGTGGCGGCCCATCGAGAGCTTGGGGCACTGCGGGGAGAGACAAGAGAGAGGTGGACAGTCAGAAGGGAACCCAAGGAGGTGGTCAGGGGCAAGAATATAATATAATGTAATATAATATAATATAATATAATATAATAAATATCCATATCCATATAATATTTATAATATTATAATGTAATGCAATATAATATAATATATTGTATATACATATAGTATTTAGAATAGTATAATGTAATGCAATATAATATAATATATTGTATATACATATAGTGTTTATAATATAATGTAATGCAATACAATATATTGTATATACATACAATATTTATAATATTATAATGTAATGCAATATAATGTAATGTATATACATATATTTATAATATTATAATGTAATGCAATATAATGTAATGTATATACATACAATATTTATAATATTATAATGTAATGCAATATAATATATTGTATGTACATACAGTATTTAGAATAGTATAACGTAATGCAATATAATATAATATATTGTATATACATATAGTATTTATAATATTATAATATAATGCAATATTATCTATATAAATAAAAATGTAATGTTCGTTTGTGGGATTAACACAACTCAAAAACCACTGGACGAATGGACACCAAATTTGGACACAAGACACCAATCAGGCCAACAAGTGACCATCACTCATAAAAACACTGGAAAACACAACAGAAGGGACTTAAAAAGCCAAAAATATATAAAAATGCATTACAAGGCATGCACAACACCATATACAAGGCATGCACAACACACACAATCACACATATGAGTCACCCAAGGGCTGAGAAAAGCGGTATATAAATGAAGTAAATAAATAAATATATATAATCACACATATCGGCATATATACACAAACACAAACATATATACACATATAAATTAATAAATAAATCTGTATTTATACCCCAAGAGGACTCAGGGCGGCTTACACGAGGCCAAGCCCAACAATCACAACAAAGCAAATACACAGCATAAAATAATAAATCTATAAAATATAATGAAAATAATAAAAAAAAACCAGTACAAAATAGGCACACAAAGCAATATAAAATCACAATATACACAAATATATACACACACAAAGCACATATAGACAGACTGGGCCACAGCAATGTGTGGCAGGGGATAGCTAATAATAATATGTTGCTAGTAACCAATAATAATAATAATAATAATAATAATAATAATAATAATAATAGTATGTTGCTGGTGACCAATAATAAAAGGAATCTGCAAAGCCCCCCTCCTCCAAGGGGAAAGGAACCCCCTCAGCTGAGTTCTGGAGGCCAATGGAGACTCCACCACAGGTACCAGAAGACCAAGACCAAGCCACGAGAGTCAAGGCAAAGACCCTCCCAGAGGAAGAGTGTTCTCGCTAGACATCAAGGGAACTACTGACCGCATGAAGAAACAACCTGCAAACGATTTACAGACCCACCAAGAAAGTCCAACCAATGCCACGTTCAGCAGATGTCCTCTGCAGACTTCTGTGGCCAAGAAGTCTCCATAGAGACCTCCAAACGCAGACACGAATCAAGGAACATGGAAGGTCCTGCAGACTAACTCAACCAGAGAAGTCAACCACAGCAGAGCTCCTGAGGAACCCACCTGGACACAGCATACGATCTGAGGACACAGACATGCTGGACCAGCCTGACACCCACCATGTCGGACTACACACCAAAGCCACCGAAATCCACAATTTCAAGTAGGAAACCATGAAAATGGACACAATCTGGTTCCTAGTATTATAAAACTGTAAAACCAGGACTGTCAATAAAGAGCAACTTTCAGAAAACAGGGGAAATCCAGATAGGGAACAACCAGCTAACACCTCCCAACAGAGGATTCCCCCAGGCAGCAACCAGCCAGGCTTTGAAGCTGCAAGGCTATTCAGTGCTAATCAAGGTGATTAATTGCAACATTCATAGGCCAGAGTTCTTCCTCCCACCCTGGACATTATACCACAGATATATCAACCACACTTGCCTCGTTTCCAACCTCTTAGGATGCCTGTCATAGATGTGGGTGAAATGTCAGGAGAGAATGCTTCTGGAGCAAGGCCAGACAGCCCAGAAAACTCAGAGCAACCCAAGGATGGCCTTGTTTGTTTATTAGTAGGGATGCCCATCCTCTTAGGATGCCTGTCATAGATGTGGGTGAAACGTCAGGAGAGAATGCTTCTGGAGCAAGGTCAGACAGCTTGGAAAACTCAGAGCAACCCTTGTTGATCAGTAGGGTGGTGGGGCAACTCACCCGGTGCTTGCATCCGGCCTCCTTGAAGGGGCAGAGGGCCAGGGCGGTGGTGCAGCTCTCCTTGAGGTGGCCCCCCAGGTCCTCCCTGGCGACGCTGGGCACTCCGCACTGGTTGGGGCACGGCACCGGGTAGCGGGGGCACTGGTACTCGTGGCTCTGCCGGGGGAGCGAGGAGGCGGAAACAGTGAGTGGGCGCCCAAGAGCGGAAGATGTTCCCCTCCACGCAGCCACAAAGACATCCAAGAATTGAAGGCCAATCAGGGTTCCTACTAAATTAATTACTGGTTCTGCTCACTTTCCTGGGATCTCTGACTGGTTCCACCAGCTGACTGCCTTCCCTAAACTACTGGGTTCCCTTACTGGTCCTGCGAACTCACTGGGTTCCTTTACCGGTTCTACTAATGTAATAGGTTCCCTTACTGGTCCTACTAACGTACTAGTTTTGCTTGGTTCTACATGCTCACTAAGGTCATCATGGGTTCCCATACCAGTTCAGCTAACTTACTGGTTCTATTAATTTACTGGCTTCCCTTACTGGTTCCACTAATTTACAGGGTTCCCTGACTATTGCTAGCAAATAATAATAATAATAATAATAATAATAATAATAATAATATGTCACTAGTAACCAATGATAATATCTTGCTAGTAATCAATAATAATAATAATAATATGTTGTTAGTAACCAATAATAATATGTTGCTAGTATCCAATAGTATGTTGCTAGTAACTAACAACAATAATATGGTGTTGTTAGTAACCAATAATAGTAATATGTTGCTAGTAACCAATAATAATAATAATAATAATAATAATAATAATAATAATAATACGTTGCTAGTAGTCAATAATAATGTTTCTAGTATCCAATAATAAGTTGCTAGTAACCAATAATAATAATAATAATAATAATAATATGTTGTTAGTAACTAATAATAATATGTTGCTAGTATCCAATAATATGTTCCTAGTAATCAATAATAATAATGTGTTGCTAGTGACCAATAATAATATGTTGCTAGTGACCAATAATAATAATAATAATAATAATAATAATAATAATAATAATAATATGTTGCTAGTAACCAATAATATGTTGCTAGTAATCAATAATAATAATGTGTTGCTAGTGACCAATAATAATATGTTGCTAGTGACCAATAATAATAATAATAATAATAATAATAATAATATGTTGCTAGTAACCAATAATATGTTGCTAGTAATCAATAATAATAATGTGCTGCTAGTGACCAATAATAATAATAATAATAATAATATGTTGCTAGTAACCAATAATATGTTGCTAGTAATCAATAATAATAATGTGCTGCTAGTGACCAATAATAATATGTTGTTAGTAACCAATAAATAATAATAATAATAATAATACTATATGTTGCCAGTAACCAATAATAATAATGATAATAATAATATGTTGCCAGTAACCAATAATAATAATGATAATAATAATATGTTGCCAGTAACCAATAATAATAATAATAATAATAATAATAATAATATATGTTGCTAGTGACCAATAATAATAATAATAATAATAATAATAATAATAATAATAATACATGTTGCCAGTAGCCAATAATAATAATAATAATAATAATACTATATGTTGCTAGTGACCAATAATAATATGTTGCTAGTAACCAATAATAATAATAATAATAATAATAATAATATGTTGTTAGTAAACAATAATATTAATATGTTGCTAGTGACCAATAATAACGCCACCACCACCACTTTCTTTCTAGACTGGTTCCATTAGCTTACTGGTCTCACTCAGTTACTGGTCCCCTTCCTGGGTTCACGGAGGGGCTGCCCTGGTTCTCCTAAGGGGCCCTGGGGGCTGGGCTGCCCTCCCCCCTCCCCCCCTCCCTCCCCCCCTGGGTGTTGGGACTGACCTGGATGGTGTCGTAGAGGAACTCCTTGGCGCAGTAGGAGCAGGGCTGGGTGCGCTTGGGGCACTCGGAGGCCATGTGCTGGGAGAGCAGGCGGCGCATCATGCGGGCCCCACACTTGTTCTCGCAGTAGCTGCTCTCCTGCGGGCACAGCCCTTGGTGGCTCTGCAAATGGGGGGGGGGGGAGAGAGGGGGACCCATGCCGGGGATTTGCATACAGCGCCTCTCCTGCCTTCCACCGAAACCCACCTTGCGCTCCTGAAATGACTCACGAGAGCACCCTGCTTCCTGCCCAAAATGCCCGTGGCGTTTTTTGTGTACATGGGGACACAAAGCAGCAGCAGCACACTCCCCAATGGCTGGTTTTGGCAGCATTGCATTAAAAACTTGGGTGAATCAGTTACAAATGTTTGTAAATGCATTTCCAAGACCGTATTGGGAGAGGCCTGGGAAAAAATGTGACTCACCGAGTGGGATGAAACAAGAAGAGTAATAGCTCTTACCCGCCTCATTCCCTTTAGAACCCAAGGGGTCTCCGAGAGAGAGGTCAACGGATCTCTCTCTCTTCCTCCCTCCCTTGGGATTAGGCCCCACCCCCCTTTTGGCATAGCCCCGCCCCTATTCATGAGGGTTTTTCCCCTGTCCTTAGTCCCCAAAGCACCACCTCTAATCACAACAGACCCACCGGTAGTCTCCTAAGCCCCTCCCCTCTCCACCAAGACCCACCTCTATTCCCCAAAGCCCCTCCCCTATTCACTAAGCCCCTCCCTCTAGTCATGAAAGCCCTGGCGGTAGCCCAAGCCCCTCCCCTCTTCCCCAAGGCCCACCTGTAGTCTCTTAAGCCCCGCCCCTATTCCCCAAAGCCCTGCCCCTATTCATCAAGGGCCTTCCTCTGATCACGAAAGCCCCACCTATAGTCTCCTAAGCCCCTCCCCTCTTCCTCTAAGCCCCTCCCTCTAATCATGAAAGCCCTGCCTGTAGCCTAAGCCCCTCCCCTCTTCCTCAAGACCCCTCCCCTTTTCACTGAAGCCCCTCCCCTATTCACTAAGCCCCTCCTAATCATGGAAGCCCTGCCTGTAGCCTAAGCCCCTCCCCTCTTCCCCAAGACCCCTTCCGTTTTCACCAAAGCCCCTCCCCTATTCACTAAGCCCCTCCCTCTAGTCATGAAAGACCTACCTGTAGCTTATGCCCCTCCCCTCTTCCCCGACCCCACCTGTAGTCTCTTAAGCTCCACCTCTTCCCAAAGGCCCCTCCCCTATTCACTGAAGCCCCTCCCCTATTCACCAAGACTCACCTGTAGTCTCTTAAGCCCCGCCTCTATTCTCCAAAGCCCCTCCCCTATTCAAGATCCTTTCATCACAAAAGCCCCACCTATAGTGTCCTAAGCCCCGCCCCCTTCCTCTGATCACGAAAGCCCCACCTATAGTCTCCTAAGCCCCTCCCCTCTTCACTAAGCCCCTCCCTCTAATCATGAAAGCCCTGCCTGTAGTCTAAGCCCCTCCCCTCTTCCCCAAAGCCCCTCTCCTGTTCACCAAGACCCACCTGTAGTCGCTTAAGCCCCTCCCCTATTCCCCAAGGCTGTCCCCTATTTACTAACACCCACCTGTATTCTTGTAAGCCCCTCCCCTCTTCCCCAAGCCCCTCCCTTTTTGCCCAAGCCCCGCCCCTCACCTCGTAGGCCTCTCCGGTGAAGTCCGCCCCGCAGAACTCGCATTTGAGGTGCCGCTGGGGGCAGTCGTGCTGGAGGTGTGGCGGGAGGTCTCGCCGGCTGAGCTTGACCCCGCAGCGGTTGGGGCAGGGCACCACGTTGAAGCTGCAGGTGCCCAGGTGGGCCTTTCGGAGAGGGAACACACGGGATGATTGGCACCCCAAAGGAGGAAAAGGCGGGGCGGCGTTTTCCCCAGAGACCCCCCCCCCGAGGGCATCACCTGGGCCCGCCCGCTTTACCTGCAAATGGCGGATGGTCCCGCTCCAACGGCAGCCCTCTTCACTGTGGATGCAACGGATGGTCAGGTTGAGCACCTGCGCCTCGAGGTCGGGGTCCGGATAGATCTAGGAGAGGGGGGAGGGGATTTCCGTCTGTTAGGAATGGTGGGAGTCCAAAACACCTGGGGGAGGGCCCACACCTGCGACACGGGGAAGCTCACCTTGGCGTAGTCCAGGGGCAACTGATCTTCGGGGCACTTGAAGACGCCTTCGCTGCAAGAGGAAATACGATAATATGCTGAAGGCTTTGATGTGGTCGAAACGTCAGGAGAGAATGCTTCCGGAACACGGCAAACTCAATATAGTGAAGCATAACCCAGTAAGGGACGAGAATTCCCCGTCGATACAAACACTCCGCTCGTTGGAAAGCATTCTCCTCCTTAAGGCTCCAGCAAAAATTGCCCCTAATCCCCTCCATCTGTCGAAACGGTCAAACCGGGCCCATAACCACCTGCCGGGTTTGGCACTCAAACCCCATTGAAAAGAGTGTCCGGACACACTATGCAAAAGACGCAAAAGACCCCAATGGATGATTGTGTGTGTTTCTGTGGGCCAGCTGCCCTGTTGCAATGGGTTGGCACAGGTGTTGGCGCAAATGGGAAGTAAACAACGCAGGAAGAAAAGGGTGTTTGTGGACTACAGCTCCCAAAATGCAGCCGGGGGATGAAGGGAACTGCCGTCCGAAAGCAGGGATCAATAGCATGCCAGCCGGGCAAAGGTCGCTCTCTGGTGCCAACTGGCCACGCGCCCACGGGGTTGTGCCAAGCGTCCAGTCATTGACCTCTCGGCTTGGCCAGCAATGGGTCGGAATGGCCATCTTGGCAGGGCGCGCTTCCTAATTGGTGCCCACTTTGCTGGACTACGAGACAGATATACACAAAACACACACATAAATATACACACATAAACACACAAAACACATATACACACACTGGGCCACAGCAACATGTGTCAGGGGATGGCTAGTAAATTAATAGTGATATAATATAAAATATAAAAATAATAGGAAAATTAATATAATATAAAAATATAATAGTATATAAATTAATAATTATATAATATAAAATAGTATAAAAATAATATAAAATATAGTAAGTGTATAAATATAATAATATTATATATTATTTATTTATATAATAATATAAAAATGATAAAAATATAATATAAAATTGTAATACTATATAAATTAATAACGATATAATATAAAATATAAAAATTGTCAGAAAATTAATATAATATAAAATATAATAGTATATAAATTAATAATAACGATATAATATAAAATAGTTTAAAATAATATAAAATATAGTAAGCGTATAAATAACTAATAATATAAAAATATAAAAATGATAAAAATAATTAAAATATAATATAACATTATAATACTATATAAATTAATAACGATATAATATAAAATATAAAATTAGAAAATTAATATAATATAAAAATGTAATAGTATACAAATTAATAATAGCGATATAATATAAAGTAGTATAAAAATAAATAAAATATAGTAAGTGTATAAATAACTATAATATAAAATATTATAAAATAATATATTTAATATAAAAATGATAAAAATAATAATTTATATAATATAAAAATATACTATACAAATTAATAACAGTATAATAATATAAAATATAATAAATAATATATAAAATATAGTATATAAATGATTAATAACAATATAATATGAAAATGATAAGGCTTTTCGAAGGATTTATTTTGGGCGGAAGAGTTCAATATTCTACTCCAGGGCCAAAGGGAGGGTCTGGTAAGTGACGCTTTGGGAGGAAGGCTTCCACGAGAAGGGCCTCTGAATGGCAAAGGATGGGGATTAATCCCCCAACCCCAACCCCAACCCCAAATGTAATGTTTGCGCTTGGCTGGGCAAGAATGTGCTGAAGCAGCAACAGCAGAGGGAGGAGGAGTTGGAGAACACCATGCCAAAGTTTCCCTCTTTTAGGGGACTGCAATGCCCATCATCCCCTGCCAATCTAACTCCCCCCCCCTCCTTTGGGATACGGACTGCAGATCCCATCATCCTCTCGTCCCACTAAACAAGTCCGGGCAAAACAAAGCCACAAATGCAATACAAACAACAAAGGGGGATTCTTTCTCTGCCAATCCTTTGTTCAGGCCAGACGCCTCTCAAAGTCTCAGGAATGCAGGTAACTTACTGGTTCTAATCACTTACCAGGTTCATATACTGGTCCTGGGCAAACTCTGGTCCTCCCGGTGTTTTGGACTCCAACTTCCACCATTCCTCACAGCCTCAGGCCCCTTCCCTTTCCCCCTCAGCTGCTTAAACATATGCACTCACACATATATATACATCCACACACACACATATATATATATACACACACACACACACACATATAAATAGATTGGGCCACAGCAACGCATGGCAGGAAACGGCTAGTATTACTCTAATATAGTCATATTATGAGAAACTGCAAGTCGCTTCTGGTGTGAGAGAATTTTGGTGTTGAGAAGGTGGGTTGCAAGGTCGTAAAATGGAAGGAGTAAACATGCCCAGGCATTGATGGGAAGCCCACCTGGGGCCGTGTGGGTTCTGGTCCAATAACAGAATACGGTGGCCCTCCTTGCCATTTTGGAACTGAAAAAACGCTCTAACTCACTGGGTTCATGAACATACTGGGATCCCTTACTGGTTTGGTGAACTTACTAGGATTCCTAACTGGGTCTGTGGACTGGGATCCCTAACTGGCTTCATTAACTCACTGGGATCCCCGACTGGTTTCATGAACTTACTGGGAACCCTTAGTGGGCCCATGAACGAACTGGGATCCCTCACTGGCTTCGTGAACTTACTGGGATCCCGTACTGGGTCCATTAACTGACTGGGATCACTGACTGGTTTTATGAACTACCTGGAATCCTTTCCTGAGTCTATGAATTTACTGGGATTTGTTACTGGTTTCATAAACTCACTGGGATCCCTTACTTGTTCCATGACCTCACTGGGATCCCTCACTGGTTTCATGAACTAACAGGAATCCCTTCCTGAGTCTGAACTGACTGGTTCATGAACTCACTGGGATCCCTTGATGGGTTAAGTTACTGGGATCCCTTACTGGGTCTGTGCACTAACTGGGATCTCTCACTGAGCCCATGAACTGTTACTGGGTTCATGAACTGACTGGGTTCATGAAGTCTCTGGGATCCCTTACTGGTTTCATGAACTGGCTGGGATGCTTGACTGGGTTCATGAATACACTGGGATCCCTTGATGGGTTAAGTCACTGAGATCCCTTACTGGGTCCGTGCATTAACTGGGATCCCTTACTGGGCCCATGAACTGTTACTGGGTTCATGAACTGATTTGGGATCCCTTGCTGGGTTCATTAAGTCTCCGAGATCCCTTACTGGTTTCATGAACTGGCTGGGATGCTTGACTTGTTTTATGAACACACTGGGATCCCTTGATGGGTTAAGTCACTGAGATCCCTTACTGGGTCCGTGCACTAACTGGGATCCCATACTGGGCCCATGAACTCACTGGGATCTCTTACTGGGTTAAGTCTCCGAGATCCCTTACCGGGTCCATGAGCTCACTGGGATCTGTCACTGGTTTCATGAACTCACTGGGATCCCTTGATAGGTTAAGTCACTGGGATCCCTTACTGGGCCCATGAACTGTTACTGGGCTCATGAACTCACTGGGATGTCTTACTGGCTGTCCTAACTGGTGTTGATGACTGGTCACCCATCCTGGTTGCCCAAAGAGACGGGTTTTGTTCCCTTCGTTGACTGGGATTCCTCACTGGCTTCACTCCCTCCACTGACTGGGAGCCCTGACTGGTTCTGCTGACTTACTGGTTTGGCTCCAAAGGGATCGACGACCTGGCTTCTCACTGGATTCCCCAACAGGACCCTTTGGGGCACCCAGGAAAGAAAGAGAAAACAACGGCGGGGGGGTGTGGGGGGGGGCTTCGAGCCTTGATTTTTCCACAAACAGCACCCTGCACATCCTCGGGGGGGGGGGGTAAAATAAAGGTAATTAGACCCCCCCCCCAAATAAAACTATGGCTGTATCTCTGTGTATGGGAGGGGGCGCCTGTGCCAAAGAAGGCGGAGAAACCAAAGGAAACAAAGGAGAGGCGCAGTGCCAAGGCCTCGAGGAAAGCCGAGGAGAGAGGAGGGCGCCTTGGAGAGGCCCTGGGGGCACACACTTGGAGACCCCCAAAATGGCATAGGAAGGCCCAGCACTGGCGGATAAAGGGGGGCACCCGATAGAGGAGAGTCCAATCTTTCGGGGGGTGGGTCACAAGGGGGGGGTGTCACCTGAGGAATTCCTGGAAGGAGGAAAAGGAGAAGGGGCATTCGAGGGAGTGCGCCCTTGGAGAGGCGCTGGGGGGACCCACTTGGAGCCCCCCCGAAATGACACAGAAAGGCCCAGGAGGGGCGGATAAAGGGGTCCAGCGGATAGAGGGGCGTCCAACCTTTCCGGGGGGGTGGGTCACAAGGGGGGGGTGTCACCTGAAGAATTCAGGGAAGGAAGGAAAACAAGAAGGGGCATTCAAGGGATTGCAATGCCTTTGGAGAGGCGCTGGGGGGACTCATTTGGAGACCCCCAAAATGGCATAGAAAGGCCCAGCAGAGGCGGGTAAAGGGGGGCACCGGATAGAGGGTCACCCAAGCTTTCGGGAGGTGGGTCACAAGGGGGGGGTGTCACCTGAGGAATTCCTGGAAGGAGGAAAAGGAGAAGGGGCATTCGAGGGAGTGCGCCCTTGGAGAGGCGCTGGGGGGACCCACTTGGAGCCCCCCCGAAATGACACAGAAAGGCCCAGGAGGGGCGGATAAAGGGGTCCAGCGGATAGAGGGGCGTCCAACCTTTCAGGAGGTGGGTCTCACCTGAGGAATTCCTGGAAGGAAGGAGGACAATGGGGAAGGAAAGGAGAAGGGACATTCAAGGGATTGCAATGCCTTTGGAGAGGCGGTGGGGGGACCCACTTGTAGCCCCTCAAAATGGCATAGGAAGGCCAAGTAGAGGTGGATAAAGGGGGACAGCGGATAGAGGGGTGTCTAAGCTTTCAGGAGGTGGGTCACAAGGGGGGGGGTCACTTAAGGAATTCCTGAAAGGAGGAAAAGAATGAGGGGTATTCAAGGGATTGCAATGCCTTTGGAGAGGCGCGGGGGGGGGACCCACTTGGAGCCCCCAAAATGGCATAAGAAGGCCCAGCAGAGTCGGATAAAGGGGTCCATCGGATAGAGGGGAGTTCAACCTTTCAGGAGGTGGGTCTCAAGGGGGGGGGGGTCACAAGGAATTCCTGGAAGGAGGAAAAGGAGAAGGGGCATTCAAAGGATTACAATGTCTTTGGAAAGGTGCTAGGGGGACCCACTTGGAGCCCCCCAAAATGGCATAGAAAGACCCAGGAGGGGCTGATAAAGGGGGGGCAGCGGATAGAGGGGCGTTCAAGCTTTCAGGAGGTGGGTCACAAGGGGGGGGGGGTCACTTAAGGAATTCCTGGAAGGAGGAAAAGAAATAGGGGCATTCAAGGGAGTGCACCTTTGGAGAGGTGCTGGGGGGGACTCACTTGGAGCCCCCCAAAATGGCATGGAAAGGCCCAGGAGGGGCGGATAAAGGGATCCATCGGCTAGAGGGGCGTCCAAGCTTTCAGGAGAGGGGTCCCAAGGGGGGTTGGCATTTAAGGAATTCCTGGAAGGAGGAAAGGAAAGAGGGGCATTCAAGGGAGTGCACCTTTGGAGAGGTGCTGGGGGGGGACTCACTTGGAGCCCCCCAAAATGGCATAGAAAGGCCCAGCAGAGGCGGATAAAGGGGGGCATCAGATAGAGGGGAATCCAAGCTTTCAGGAGGTGGGTCAAAAGGGGGGGGGGGTTTCGCTTAAGGAATCCCTGCAAGGAAGGAGGAAAAAGGGGGCATTAAAGGGAGTGCACCTTTGGAGAGGTGCTGGGGGGGACTCACTTGGAGCCCCCCAAAATGGCATGGAAAGGCCCAGGAGGGGCGGATAAAGGGATCCATCGGCTAGAGGGGCGTCCAAGCTTTCAGGAGAGGGGTCCCAAGGGGGGTTGGCATTTAAGGAATTCCTGAAAGGAAGGAGGAAAAAGGAGAGCTCTTTGAAGGGAGAGGTGCTAGGGGGGCCCCCACTTGGAGCGCCCCAAAAGGGCATGGAAAGGCCCAGGAGGGGCGGGTAAGTGGGTCCATCGGATAGGGGAGAGTCCAAGCTTTCAGGAGAGGGGTCGCAAGGGGGGGTCTCACCTGAGGAATTCCTGGAGGCAGGTGTCGCAGAAGCGGTGCCCGCAGGTGGAGACGCGGACGGGCTCCCGCATGGCCTTGGCGCAGAGCGGGCAGAGCAGGCGCCGCTTCGGCTTCTCCAGGAACTTGTAGTCGAAGCCAGGCATGGCGGAGGAGGAGGAGGAAGGAGCCAGCCCAAGAGGGAGGCCCAAGCCCGAGGCGGCCGGCTCCCCGCCCGAGAGAGGCGCCCGGCCCTCCCTCGCCCTCCGCCAGGCCCCGGACACGCCCCCTACGACGCCTCGCCCGCCCATTGGGCCACGCCAACAGAAGACACGCCCCCTTGAGGTTGCCAACTGACCTCCCCTTCCCTTGCTCCTCTGCTCCTATTATTATATTATATTATATTATATTATATTATATTATATTATATTATATTATATTATATTATATTATATTATATTATATTATATTATATTATATTATATTATATTATATTATATTATATTATAGGTTCTTGTGGGTTTTTTCGGGCTATTATATATAATATAATATTATTATATTGTATTATAATCAGAATTTGGCCATGAGTGATGGCCTAGGATGATTACGATATTATGATATTATGATTATTATTATTATATATTAGGTATGTTATAATATATTATATAATATATTATAAAATATATTTTATATTATTATATAAAAATATATATTATAAAATATAATATATATTTTATATTATAATATTTTGCTATATTTTTATATTATAATATATATTAGAATATATTATATAATAATATAATATATATATTATAATACATATAGGTATAATATATCATATAATATATTGTAATATATATATATTATATATATATATAAATATATATATTATAATATATAATATATTTTATATTATAATATATTTTAACGTTATATTTTTATATTACAATTCAGAATTTGGCCATGAGGGAGAGCCTAGGAGGATTATGATATTATATTTCTTATTATTATATTAGGTATGTTAGAATATATTATATAATACATTTTATATTAGAATATATTATAATGTTATATTTTTATATTATAATATATATTATAATGTATTAGAATATATTAGAATATATATTTTATAATGTTGTTCATTCGTTCAGTCGTCTCCAACTCTTTGTGACCTCACGGACCAGCCCACGCCAGAGCTCCCTGTCGACCGTCACCACCCCCAGCTCCTCCAAGGTCAGTCCAGTCACTTCAAGGATGCCATCCCTCCACCTTGCCCTTGGTCGGCCCCTCTTCCTTTTGCCTTCCCCTTTCCCCAGCATCATTCCCTTCTCTAGGCTTTCCTGTCTCCTCATGATGTGGCCTTCAAAGGACTTCCGCTTTCCCTCTTGTCTCCTTCCCTCCAGTGAGCAGTCGGGCTTTCTTTCCTGGAGGGTGGACTGGTTGGATCTTCTCGCAGTCCAAGGCACTCTCAGCACTTTCCTCCAACACCACAGCTCAAAAGCATCGATCTTCCTTGGCTCAGCCTTCCCGAAGGTCCAGCTCTCACATCCGTAGGTGACTACAGGGAATACCATGGCTTGGACTAGGCAATGGATCTTGGTTGCCAGTCTGATGTCTCTGCTCTTCACTCTTTATCGAGACTGGACATTGCTCTCCTCCCAAGAAGGAAGCGTCTTCTGATTTCCTGGCCACAGTCTGCATCTGCACTCATCTTTGCGCCTAGAAATACAAAGTCTGTCACGGCCTCCACATTTTCTCCCTCTATTTCCCAGTTGTCAATCATTCTTGACAATCATTATAATATATTAGGTATGTTATAATATATTATAAAATATATTTTATATTATTATATAAAAATATATATTATAAAATATATTATATATTTTATATTACAATATGTTATATTTTTATATTATAATATATATTAGAATATATTATATAATAATATATAATATATATTACATTATATAACATGTTATATTTTTATATTATAATATATATTAGAATAAATTATAATATATAATATATTTTATAATATATTCTAATATATTTTATTATATATTTTATATTATAATGTCATAACATATAATATATAACGTATTTTATGTTATAATATATAACATATTTTATATTATAATATGTTATATGTTTTATATTATATTATATAGATTATATTATATATAATTATATAATATATATTATTATAACATATTACTAATGTAATATAATACAAATATATTAACATAATATAGTAATATCATGAGGAACTGCAAGTGAAAGAATTTATAATATGTTGTAATATGTTATAATATATTTTATTAATTTAATAACAATAATATATTATTGTTATTAAATTAATAAAAATTAATAAAATTATTATTAATAATAAACTAAACTAATTGTTCTTAATGATACTAATACTATAGATCCCAAAGTGGCACCAATACCAAGGCCGCTTTCCTCTCCTGATGGAGACCAGATGAGATCCTCCAATTGCGATTGTTAGTGGATTGTGGGTGCTGCAGTCCCAAAAGGGAGAACACCTCCAAAGAAGGGAATAGACCTTTATTATTGTTGTTGTTGTTCTTAATGACACTAACACCACATCTCCCAAAATGGCACCAATGCAGAGGACTCTTTCCCAGGTGAGATCGTTAGGGGATTGTGGGCTCTGCAGTGCCAACGAGAGGCACCCAATGGCCTTCCAATGGGGAAGTGGCACAGGATCTGAGGCCTAGGGAGGCGAGATCTCTCTCTCTGCTCCAGTTGAAAAGGAATGTCCCCCAAGGGCACAGACAAGGGGAAGCCACCTCCGCCTCACCTGGCGGGCAGGTAAAGGCCTCTCCCAGGTGTTGCTATGACGTCTGGGTTCCCCTGGCAACAGCAGTAGGGGCAAAGAATGCACACACACACACACACACCCCATAGACACGTAAGGAACATGGCAACGGGCACAAGCCCAGGCTCGCCGGCCATCAAACAGACCTGATCGAGAGAGGAATCCCTGAATGGGATCCTTTCAAGGCCTTGCATCCGAGTCCACCTCCTCCCTCGCTTTGTGTTTTCTTTTTTCTCATCCTTTCCTGTTTTTCTGAGGACAGAAAACACCAAAGCTGGAACCGAAAAATAGAAAAAAGGATGAAACTTAAGAGAAAGCAGGAAATAATAATAATAATAATAATAATAATAATAGTAGTAGTATACAAGAGCCAGCAGTGTGACCTTGTCTGCTGTGGACTCATCTTGTTGTGTTTCTAATAATAATAATAATAATAATAATAATAATAATAATAATAATCCAATACAACAGCCAGCAGAGTGATCTTGTCTTAATGTGTTGTGTTTCTAATAATAATAATAATAATAATAATAATAATAATAATAATAATAATCGAATACAACATGCAGCAGAGTGATCTTGTCTGATGTGGACTCATCTTGTTGTGTTTCTAATAATAATAATAATAATAATCCAATACAACAGCCAGCAGAGTGATCTTGTCTTAATGTGTTGTGTTTCTAATAATAATAATAATAATAATAATAATAATAATAATAATAATAATCGAATACAACATGCAGCAGAGTGATCTTGTCTGATGTGGACTCATCTTGTTGTGAGGAAAGAAAGCAAATGAAGAAGAGAAAGGGAGGGAAGGAAAGAAAGAAAGAAAGAAAAGGAAGTATGGAACTACAGAGCGAAGGAAGGAAGGAAAGAGAAAGAGAGGGAAGAAAGGAGACAAAGAGGAAGGAAGGAAGGAAGGAAGGAAGGAAGGAAGGAAGGAAAGAAGGAAGGCAGGTATATCAGAGAAGAAAGGTAGGAAATAAACAAAAGGAGGGAAGGGGAAGGGAAGGTGTATGAAAAAAGGAAGGAAGGAGAAGTTGGGAAAGTATATGAGGGAAGAAAGGGAGGAAAGAAAGAAGAAAGAGAGAGTAGGAGCATGGGAAAGAAGGGAGAAAGGAAGGAAGGAAGAAGAAAGGAGCGGAAGGGAAGGTGTAGGAACGAAGGAAAGGAAGGAAGAAAAGGCAGAAGAAAAGGGAAGAAAGAAAGCAAATGAAGAAGAGAAAGGGAGGGAGGTGTAGGTATTTATTACAATTCATTAACTGACTAATGAATTAATTAATTAGTAATTAATTATTAATTAGTATATTTGTTAAATATAATGAATATTTAACTACATACGAATTAATTAATGAAAGAACTATATTTGATAAATTATACCAAAGAGGTAAGTAAATAAAAAGTATTATTATTTAAAGTATTTACATAATTAATTATTAGAGAGGAAGAAAAAATGTGAAGTGATTAAATACGCAGCAAGGAATATAGTAGATAGTGCCTGAGAAATTACTCATGTTTAATTACATAATTATTATAATGAGTAAAAGCAAACAGCTAAGGAAGGAAGTAAACAGGTAGAGAAGGAAGAAAGGAAAGAAGAAAAGGGAATGAAGGAAGGAGTGAAAGAAGCAGAGAAAGAGGGAGAGAAGGCTGGCCACAGCAACGCGTGGCGGGTAAAGCTAGTAATAATAATAATAATAATAATAATAATAATAATGTCTCTGGAGACCAGATTTCGACTCTGATCTCAGGCGGCACTCTCTCAGCCTCAGAGTGGACAATGTCTTCAGAACACGTCTTGCCAATCACGCAATCGGACCTTGGGATAAATAGTTTCATTGTGGGTTGGGAAGGAAAACAAACCAGAGCCAGGCAGATCAGGACCTTGCTTTGCAAAAGGAGAATTTTCACCCTCATTTCCCAAGCTAAAAAGGAAAAGCCATGGCCATGTTGGTTCCATTCCACCTCCTGTTTGTTTAATGCAGGCCGGATGATGATGCCAAATATTGGCTCAGCCCAGTCAGGCATGGCCACGGCCGGCCGTGCCTTGGAGGTGACTTTTTCCGAGCAGGTTTGTCCACCTCGGACGGACCACGAGGGCCTTTGGTGGCTCCGAAAGACAGGCAAGTAACGGTCAAGTCTCAGCAGAAGATGGAGAAGATTCCGCAATGGGTTTGGATGCGATGCGCCTGGCTGGACTTCACAGAAAAACCCCGGGTTCCCGTGTGGTCACTTGACCTGTTTGGTGCCGCCTTGCCTGTTCCGTCTGCTCCATTCCTGCGTGGGTGGGGTGGCCCACCTGCCCACTCGTACAGCACACCTGGTCGCAGAATACAAATACATACCTATCTATCTCTCTATCCATCCATATACTAGCCTGGCCCTGCCACGTATTGCTGTGGCCCAGTCTGTATATGTGTGTGTGTATATATATATCTATTTGTATTAATGTGTATATATAGATGTGTGTGTGTGTATATGTATTTGTGTATGTGTGTATATATGTGTGTATATATATATGTGTGTGTGTATTTATTTTTCTGTATATGTGTATATATGTGTGTGTGTGTATATATATATATTTGTATTAATGTGTATATATAGATGTGTGTGTGTATATATATATGTGTGTGTATATGTGTATATAAGGTAAAGGTAGTCCCCTGACATTAAGTCCAGTCATGTCTGACTCTGGGGTGTGGTGTTCATCTCCATTTCTAAGCCGAAGAGCCAGCGTTGTCCGTAGACACCTCCAAGGTCATGTGGCCACTGGCATGACTGCATGGAGTGCCGTTACCTTCCCGCCGGAGCGGTACCTATTGATCTACTCACATTTGCATGCTTTCGAACTGCTGGGTTGTCAGAAGCTAGGGCTGACAGCGGAAGCTCACGCTGCTCCCCAGAATCGAACACACACACACACATATATATATATGTGTGTGTGTGTTTGTATGTGTATATATTTGTGTATATATATATATATATTTGTGTATATGTGTATATATAGGTGTGTGTATATGTGTATATATATGTGTGTGTGTGCATGTGTATATATATATTTGTGTAGATGTGTATATATGAGTGTGTGTATATATATATTTGTGTAGATGTGTATATATATATATATATTTGTGTATACGTGTATATATAGGTGTGTGTATATATATATTTGTGTATATGTGTATATATGTGTGTGCATATATTTGTGTATATTTGTATATATATGTGTGTGTGTGTATGTGTATTGTGTATATGTGTGTGCTTGTGTATATGCATATATGTGTGTATATGTGTATATATACACATGTAGGTATATATGTGTATATATACACATGTAGGTGTATGTGTATGTATGTATGTGCATATTTGTGTGTGCGTATATGTGTGGCTGCATGCATGTGTGCATGTGTATATGTATATGAATGTATGTGTACATGTATATATGGTTTGTTTTGGGGGCTTTTAAAGTCCATTCTGCTGTTTGTGTGTGTGTGTTTTAGGGTGACGGAGACACGTTGGACTATTAGTTGTATTGTGTCAAAATGTCATGTCAGTCCATCCACTGGTTTCTGAGTGATGTTTCTCCCACAAATAAACATTACACTACATTACATTATATATATTACGTATATATTGCCTGGATCTCTTTGGCAGGCTTTGAGAAGCAAATCTCAATGCACTCCAGGTACAAACCACTACTTCTCCCTTTTGGGGATTCTGGGAGAGAGTGGGAGGAGCCAAGTGTTGGGAACCATGGCCCGAAACCTTTGTGGTTTCAGTCACTGGACGAATGGCCGATGGCCAGAGTGATAAGGCCTAGCTCATGTTTGTGGCTTGGAGGTGACCCCCCGGGCCTCGATTGCCCATTAACTTCATGTTTGCTTTAATCTCTGTGTTGTCAAAGGTTTCCATGAATCACTGGGTAGCTGTGAGTTTTCCAGGCTGCCTGGCCATGTTCCAGAAGCATTCTCTCCTGACGTTTCACCCACATCTATGGCCAGCACCCTCAGAGGTTGTGAAGTCTGTTGGAAACTAGGCAAGTGGGAGAAAGAACTCTTTGTCTGTTGGACGCAACTGGGAATGTTGCCATTGGCCAGCTTGATTAGCATCGAATGGCCTTGCAGCTTCAAAGCCTGGCTGCTTCCTGCCTGGGGGAATCCTTTGTTGGGAGGTGGGAGAAAGAACTCTTGTCTACTTGAGGCAAGTGTGAATGTTTCCCTTGGCCACCTTGATTAGCACTGAATGGCCTTGCAGCTTCAAAGCCTGGCTGGTTGCTTCCTTTCTTGGGAAGTGATTGCAGCAATCAGCCAGGTTTTGAAGGTGCAACCCAATAACAATAACTGATTAGCATTGAATGGCCTTGCAGTTTCAAAGCTTGGCTGTTTCCTCACAGCAACCCAATCACCACTCTGTTCTGTCTTATTGAAAACTCACTTTTTTCCTTCCTTCCTTCCTTCCTTCCTTCCTTCCTTCCTTCCTTCCCTCTCTCCCGCTTCATCAACTGCTTCCCAACCTGCAGGAGATGTCAACATTATTAATTTTTATTATTGATTTTAAAAAATATATAAATGTAATAATTATTAAAAAATATTAAATATTTTTATTAAAATACTATTAAAATAAACATTGTTTAGAAATATAAACATTTATATTATTTATAATATTGTTTAAAATACAAATATTGAAAAATATACATATTTATATTTATAATATTGATTTAA
>NW_026844589.1:899826-952326 GCF_025583915.1 Anolis sagrei ordinatus | reverse complement strand
AATCTTTATTTATATCCACCACCATCTCCACAAAGGGGACTTGGGGTGGCTCATAATAATAATAATAATAATAATAATAATAATAATAATAATAATAATCTTTATTTATATCCACCACCATCTCCCCAAAGGGGACTTGGGGTGGCTAATAATAATAATAATAATAATAATAATAATAATAATAATAATCTTTATTTATATCCACCACCATCTCCACAAAGGGGACTTGGGGTGGCTCATAATAATAATAATAATAATAATAATAATAATAATAATAATAATCTTTATTTATATCCACCACCATCTCCCCAAAGGGGACTCGGGGTGGCTAATAATAATAATAATAATAATAATAATAATAATAATAATCTTTATTTATATCCACCACCATCTCCCCAAAGGGTACTCGGGGTGGCTTACATGAGGCCAAGCCCAAACAACAAGCCCAAAAAGGGCCCACAAGTGTAATATTTTTGTGTGGAAGGAAGGAAGGAAGGGGGGAGGGAGGGAGGGGGAGAAGGTCCTGCTTTTGGCCCCTTGATTGATTTCTAGGACTTGGCTTCCGGGGGGTTGGCGCCCTCCCAGCGCTTGGCACGAGCCTCTCGGCGAGGGATCCCGTACAGAGGGGCTTTTGTCTGGAGCCAGAACCCTTCGGCGCTCCTTGGAAAGGAGAGGGGTCTCTCTCCCCCTCTCCCCCCCCCACTTTATTTTCATCTCCCCGATTCCCTGGGAAAGCTCCCGGCCTTCTCACTGCCTTATTCATCCCTTGGATGAGAACCTGGACGGAGGCCGAACACAGCAAACTATAATAATAGTCTGAGGATGCCTTTCATAGATGCAGGCAAAACGACAGGAGACAATGCTTCCAGAACATGGCCAGGCAGCCTGAAAAGCCTACAACAACCCAATTGGTCAGGAACAGGCTGCCCCCCACCCTGCGTTGCAATACTATGCTATGCTAATAATTAATATAATATAATATAATATAATATAATATAATATAATACAATATATATACATATTATTGTGGGCACAATCCAACTAATTGATATTATTATTATTATTATTATTATTATTATTGTAGGCACAATCCAACTAATTGATATTATTATTATTGTTGTGATTGTTGTTGTTGTGGGTACAATCCAACTAACTGATATTATTATTATTATTATTATTATTATAAATTATTATTGTGGATACAATCCCACTAACTGATATTATTATTATTATTATTATTATTATTATTATTATTATTATTATAAATTATTATTGTGGATACAATCCAACTAATTGATATTATTATTATTATTATAAATTACTATAAATTATTATAAATTATTATTGTGGGCACAATCCAACTAATTGACATTATTATTATTATTATTATTATTATTATTATTGTGGACACAATCTGATATTATCATGTACCCGGGGGAGGGGGGGAGAGAATGAGGGGCGTCTACTCCTGGTCCCCCCTTCTGCCTCTCCTTCCTGCCACGTTCAGTGGGAAGCGTGGTGCCCCTTTCCCGAGGAGGGGCCCCGTGTTTGGCCTGGTGCGTGGGAGGTGCCCCCCGGCCACCCTGAAGACCCCTGGTGCCCCACTCACGTTTGACGGCCAGCAAGGTGCTTCCGTGGCAGCAGGAGACGGAGGCCACTTGGATGGGGTGGGCCTCTCCCAGGTGGACGGGGCCCGGGCGGCGGGTGTCCTCCTCCTTCCGGCCCAGGCGGCCCCGGGCACTTTTGCCCCAAGTGTACACCTCGCCATCTGGGAAAAAGGGGGGGGGGGTCACGACTCGGCCAACGGGACGAGGGGAAGCGGCACGATGGCACGTAGGGGGCGTCATCGCAGCCTCACCTGCTCCCACCACGACGGTGAAGGCGTCCCCGCAGCCCACCATGGCCACCTTGACCGCTTGGAGGCCCTCCACCAGGTAGGGTGACCGGCTGGAGCGGGAGGGGATGGGGCCCAGCTGGCCGTGCTGGTTGCTGCCCACCGTGAAGCACTGGCCTAAGGCTGCAGAGGGAAACACGGGAGGAGGGGGACAGGGGTCCGTTAGAACACAACGGGGCAGCCCTCTCATGACAACGTAGGAATGTCCAGACTCTAGCTGGACATCCAGAAGGACGCTTGTGCCAACTAGGCCGCCCTCCAGGCCGAACAGCCCCATTCGGACGCTCACCGGTGACCACGGCCGAGTGGGACGTCCCAATGTCCGCCCAGATGATGGCCTCTTCGTTCAAGGGGGCCGAGCGAGCGGGGCTGAAGAGCAGGGCCTCCTCCACCAAATCCGTGGGGTGGGACTCCCCTTGGGACGCCCCAATGCGGTCCAGGCCCAGCTTGTTATACCTGCCAGGGAGAGGAAGCAAGTCGATTTGGTTGCAGGGCAAAAGGGACAGATAGTAATAATAATCATCATCATCATCATCATCATCCCAGTGGGGATGGGCACACTGGGCACAGCGCCTCAGGACCTTGGCTTGTACTTAAAAACAACCAGCACTGACAAAATTACCACTGGTCAGCTGCAAAAGGTCAAAAGATTCATATGATAATAATAATAATAATAATAATAATAATAATAATAATAATAACAATCCCAGTGGGGATGGGCACACTGGGCACAGCGCCTCAAGACCTTGACCTGCACTTAAAAACAATCAGTGCTGACAAAATCACCACTGGTCAGCTGCAAAAGGTCAAAAGAGACAGATAATAATAATAATAATAATAATAATAATAATCCCAGTGGGGATGGGCACACTGGGCACAGCGCCTCAAGACCTTGGCCTGTACTGAAAAACAATCAGCACTGACAAAATCACCACCAGTCAGCTGCAATAGGTCAAAAGAGACAGATAATAATAATAATAATAATAATAATAATAATAATAATCCCAGTGGGGATGGGCACACTGGGCACAGCGCCTCAGGACCTTGGCCTGCACTTAAAAACAATCGGTGCTGACAAAATCACCACTGGTCAGCTGCAAAAGGTCACTCTGCTCAGATCTGCACATATTATTTGCCGATACATCACACAATCCTAGACACATGTGATCCAATACAAAAGCCAGCATCATGATCTTGTTTACTGTCGACTCATCTTGTTGCGTCTCTTAATAATAATAAATTAATAATACTACGACTAATAATAATATTATTTATGCATATAGACAAGCACACACATAGACACAATATGCATGTACACACATACACACATACATATACATACTCACACATATATATATACACACACATGCACACACATATACATTTCCACATACCTACATATATACACACAAATATGCATATAGACCACCACACACATATACACAATATGCATGTACACATATACACACATATATACATATCCAATGCACACACATATACATATCCACATACATACCTACATATATACACACAAATATGCATATAGACAAGCACACACATATACAGTATGCATGTACACATATACACACATACATATATATACACACATATATATACATATACACATGCACACATATATACATATCCAGATACATACATATATACACACAAATATGCATATAGACAAGCACACACATATACAGTATGCATGTACACATATACATACACACATATATACATATACACATGCACACACATATACATATCCACATACCTACATATATACACACAAATACATATATAGACAAGCACACACATATACACAATATGCATGTACACATATATACACACAAATACACAAATATATACATATATATATATGCAAACACATATATATACACCCACCTATATACACACGCAAACACATATATACACAAATATAGGCACACATATATACACAAAACACATATACACAGTCTGGGCCACAGCAACGCGTAGCAGGGGACGGCTAGTATATTATATATTAATAGGCTGCAGGATAGTGATGAGGGACAGAAGAGATGGACAGAAGCTTGCAGATTATTATTATTATTATTATTATTATTATTATTATTATTGCCTGCCTCTTCTTGTGCCTCAGGGTTAAAACAGTGAGATATAACAAAACAGTATAAAAATGCATCTAACGACAATAACAACAACAACAATAAGCTCTGGACTATAAACCCCAGCATCCTACAAGCAAGGACATGCATATGTATATATAGTGTATATCTATATATATATAAATGCTCATGTCATAATGACTGGCTTAAAAACAAAAGAATCAATGAATGAAATCACACCAAATTTGGCAACAAAACATCTTACAACACAAGGAGTGACCATCACTCAAAAAATTATGATTTTGTCATTTTGTAGTTGTAGTTGCTGGGATTTATAGTTCACCTATAATCAAAGAGCATTCTGAACTCCACCAACGATGGAATTGAACCAAACTTGGCACACAGGACTCCCATGACCAACAGAAAATACTAGCAGCGTTTGGTGGGCATTGACCTTGAGTTTGAGAGTTGTAGTTCACCTACATCCAGAGAGCACTCAAACAAGGATGGATCTGGACCAAACTTGGCACGAATATTCCATATGCCCAAATATGAACACAGATAGAATTTGGGGGAAATAGACCTTGGCATTTGGGAGTTGTAGTTACTGGGGTTTATAGTTCACCTACAAGCAAAGACTATTCTGAATGAACCCCACAAATAACAGAATTGGGGCAAACTTCCCACACAGAACCTCCATGACCAACAGAAAATACTTAAGGCCATCCAGTCCAACTTCCTTCACCAGGGCAAGAAAACGTAATCAAAACCCTCCTGACAGAGAGCCATCCAGCATAGATATAGATAGATATATATGATTCACACACACACAGATACACTATTATAGATTTGAAAGGGACTCCTAAAGATGGACAATTATATGTTGCATGTTCCAGAGTAGGCAAATCTCTACGTCAACACTGTCAAAGAAACATCAAGAAATACTGTTTACCCACAAGTATAAAGACGTTACAGCTAGTGTGTGTGTGTGTGTATGTGTGTGTGTGTGTGTGTGTGTATATATATAAATAAATAAATAAAAGCAGTGTTCCACACACAAGAATACAAACAGGTTATTTTGCACTTTTTAAATCCCTCCTTCCCCACCAGCACTCTAATCACTATAGAGGCCTACTCTATTTCTTCTGCATATAGCATATTGTCCTGCCGGCCAAAACCGCCGTGGCTCTGCTGGGCGCCTTCTGAACGAGGCTCCACTCCGAGGCCGCACTCAAGAGAGCGGCCCCTCTTGGAGACCCCCTCACCCCCTACCTGTTGCTCCCGCAAGCCAGGATCTGGTTCTTGGCGGTCAGGATCATGGAGGCGTCGATGCCGCAGAGGACCCTCTGGGGCTCGTGGTCGGCAGGGATGGTCACCTGTTGCGGGGAGCTGTGCGAGTCCTGGGTGCCCAAACCGAGGCGGCCTGCAAGAAGGAAGGAATGAAAGGAGGGAAAGGAGGACGAGAGGGAAAGGGCCGCTGACCCTCCGCCGCTCACCATTGTCCCCTCGGCCCCAGGAGAAGACTTCCCCTTCGGTGGAGACGGCCAGGACATGCGAAGCGCCGCTCGCCACCTGCGTGATCTCGTAGCCCAGCAGGGCCTCCACGATCTTGGGCTGCAAAAGGGTCAACATAACATCAAAGGGGGATGGACTCCAACACCCATGATCCCCAGGCACTTGGGAAACACGGGGAAGGCCCTTCCACGCACCTGGCTGACGTCCGTCAAGGTCTCGTGGCCCAAGCAGCCGCTGCTCCCGCTGCCAAAAGTCAAGACGATCCCTCTGTCTGTAAAGGGAAGTCGGGACATGAATCCGGAGCGGACTGCGTTTCCATCCCTCAACCGCACCTCAGGCTCAGACAATAATAATAATAATAATAGTAATAAACATAATAATAATAATAATAATAATAACAGGCTCTGCAGGACTGTAATATAAGACAAAAGAGATGGTCGGGAAGCTCAGAAAATAATAATGTTTTGCTTTGTTGTATTTTTGTGGGTTTACACCTGGTTAACTTCTCACACTCTCTGCCCAAAATGATGACAACAAAGGCCAACACTGACCCCTAGTGTCCACGGGCAGTTTGGCATCCGGGTTTTGCATAGGATTCTTACAGAGACCCCCAAAGGCCATCCAGTTCAACTCCTTTCTGCCGGACAAGACACAATCTGATCCCTCCAGGCAGATGGCCAGCCACCAAGACCCCTAGATCCCTTTCAAATGCTGCCCATCTGAAACCTGGGGACTGTTCAATGGTACCTGTGAGGCAGGTGGTGAAGAGGTCCCCGCAGGCCACGTGCTTGATGGTCACTCCCGACTGACCCTCCAGAAAGCGGCACACAAACTGGGGCTGAAATTCTTCGGTGGCCCCTGGGAGGGAGGGGCCCCCTGCTAAGCCCACCGGGGGAGGCTGGGGGAGGAAAAAAAGAGGGGGAAGAAAGAGTCGGAAGGGACCCCCAAGGGGCATCCAACTGAACCCTCTCCTGCCATAAAGGAAGGCACCATCCAAGCCCACCCAGCAGATGGCTCTCCTGCCTCTGCTTAATAATAATAATAATAATAATATCCTAGATTTGGAAGAGAACCCTGCCATGCAACCTGCCATGCAAGAAAAGAACATAATAATAATAATAATAATAATAATAATAATAATAATAACAACAATAACAATATAATAATAATAACAACAACAACAACAATAACAATAATATCCTAGATTTGGAAAATAACCTTGCCATGCAAGAAAAGCACATAATAATAATAATAGCACAGCATCATAGATTTTGAAGGGAACACTAAGGGCCATCTAGTCAAACCCCCTTCTATCTGATGGATGACCATTCAGGCCTTACAAAAAATAACAACAACAACAATAATAATGGCATAGCATCATAGATTTGGAAGACGACCCAAAAGGCTATCCAGACCAACCACATCTGCCATAAAGGAAGACACCATCAAAGCTCTCCTGACAGATGACCATTTTGCCTCTGCATAACAACAACAACAACAACAATAATAATAACAATAAATCCTAGATTTGGAAGAGAACCCTAAAAGCCTAATAGATGGCCATTCAACCTCTACTTAATAATAATAGTAGTAGGAATAATAATAGCATAGAATCCTAGATTTGGAAGAGAACCCTAAGTGACATCCAGCCCACACTACTTCTGCCATAAAGGGAGACACAATCAAAGCCCTCCTGACAGATGACCATCTTGCCTCTGCTTAATAATAATAATAATACCATAGCATCATAGATTTGGAAGATGACCCAAAAGGCCATCCAGACCAACCCCATCTACCATAAAGGAAGCCACAATCAAAACCCTCCTGTCAGATGGCCAAACTGCCTCTACAATAATAATGGGCTTGGACGTGAACCAAAGGCCATCCAGCTCAACCCTCTTCTGCCATCCTGGAAGACACCACCCGATCCCTCCCAACAGATCGTGGCTTGCATTGGAAGAGGCCAGGCTCTCTCACCTCCCACATGATGAGCCGCCCGGACTTGGTGACGCCCGCCTTCTGGGTCCGCCCCGTGGAGACCTGCACCACCTCCGTGTTCATCATGGGCAGCCGCAGGGGGGCACTCAGGCCGGAGCCCCACGTGTAGATGGAGGACGGGGCCGGAGGGAGGCCCGGGCGGGCCGAGCCCAGGCGGGATCCTGGGGCCAAGGGGGAAAGAGACGTCAACGGGCACCGCAATGGCACCCAAGGAAGCCAAAGATGGCACCCAAGATCACGCAATGGCACCCAAGGAAGCCAAAGATGGCACCCAAGATCCCACAATGGCACCTAAGGAAGCCAAAGATGGCACCCAACATGGCATCCAACGAAGTCAAAGAGGGTACATAAAGATACCAAAGATGGCCCCAAAGATCCCACAATGGCACCCAAAGAAGACATCTAAAGAAGGCACCCAAGAATGCCAAAGATGGTACCCAAAGTTCCCACAATGCTCAGAAAATAATAATAATAATAATAATAATAATAATAACAATAACAACAGGTTGCAGGACAATTATGTGGGACAAAAGAGACAGATGGAAAGCTCGGAAAATAACAACAACAATAACAACAGTAGGGTTCAGAACAATTATGTAGGACAAGAGACAAACAAGTTCAGAAAATAATAATAATAATAATAATAATAATAATAATAATAATAATAACACGCTGCAGGACAGTAATGTACAACAAAAGTGATGGTCTGGAAGCTCAGAAAATTATAATAATAATAATAATAATAATAATAATAATAATATAATAGTAATAATAATAATAATAATAATAACAGGCTGCAGGACAGTCATGTAGGACAGAAGAGATGGTCAGGAAGCTCAGAAAATAATAATAATAATAATAATAATAATAATAATAATAATAATAATAATAATAATAATAGGCTCTGCAGGACTGTCATGTAGGACAGAAGAGATGGTCAGGAAGCTCAGACAATAATAATAATAATAATAATAATAATAATAATAATAATAATAATAGGCTGCAAGACAATCACATGGGACAAAAGAGACAGATGGAAAGCTCGGAAAATAACAACAACAACAACAACAACAACTGGTTGCAGAACAATCATGTAGGACAAGAGACAAACAAGCTCAGAAAATAGTAACAACAACAACAACAACAACAATAGACTTCAGGACTGTCATGTAGAACAGAAGAGATGTTTGGGAAGATCAGAAAATAACAATAATGATAATAATGATAATAGTGATAATAATAATAATAATAATAATAATAATAATAATAATAATAATAGGCTGCAGGACAGTCATGTAGGACAGAAGTGATGGTCAGGAAGCTCAGAAAATAACAACAACAACAACAACAACAACAACAACAACAACAACAATAATAGGCTGCAGGACAGTCATGTAGGACAGAAGAGATGGTCAGGAAGCCCAGAAAATAATAGTAATAATAATAATAATAACAATAATAATAATAGGCTGCAGGACAGTCATGTAGGATAGAAGAGATGGTCAGGAATAACAATAACAATAAAAGATCCAATGATGGCACCCAAAGAAGACACCGAAAGATCCCGCTAGTGGCACCCAACAATGTGCTAGACTCCCAAGGATCACTGCCAGGGCAGCCATTGTCCAAAGAAAGATGGGTGCCGCCGCAACTGACCTCTGGCCCGAGCGATGCCCCCTCCTGCCCTGCCGTGGGCCACTGCCGGAACCGCGGCCAGAGGTTTCTCGGGTCTACGGGACAAAAGAGTAGAAGGATTGGTTCCTGCCTTGGGTCCCTGTGCTGCCCCCCCCCCCCGGGGCACCCGGAGCCCCCACCTGCGCATGCGGACGCTGCCCACGTCGGTATAGAGGTCGAGGAGGGGCCGGACGCAGAGGGCCTGGGCCATGATCTCTCCCAGCTGGGGCCGCTTGGAGGGGTCCAGGTGGAGGAGGGCCAGGATGAGCTGCCGCAAGTCGGGGCTGTAGCGGTCCGAGATGGGCGCAAAGGTCCCACTCATGATCTTCAGCACCAAGGCAGGCAGGTTCTGGCAGAGGGCGGGATGGGTAAGGAAGTCTGTGGCAGGGAGCCCCACCGGAAAGGCCCTGCAGGGTCCCCGTCTCCCCTCTAAACACGTGTCATGGCACTATCACTGCAAGAGCTTGCAATAGTTTCAGAATCACAGATGGGAACACCGAGGGGCCATCCAATCCAACCCCCTTCTGCCAGGCAGGAAGACACCATCCAAGCCCTCCTGACAGATGCCCACCCAGTGTCTGCTTATAAAACCTCCAAAGGCGATTTTGATTGAGATGCTCATGGCTCTTTACCATAGATAAAAATATTTATTATTATTATTATTATTATTATTTGAAACACAACAAGATTATGATGATGATGATGATGATGATTATTATTATTATTTTAGTGGGTACAATACAACTACCTGATGTCATTATCATCATCATCATTTTATTTTATATTATTATTATTATTACCACAGCTTCATCATCACAATTATCATCATCATTTTATTTGATATTATTATTATTATTACTGCAGCTTCATCATCATCATTTAATTTGTTATTATTATTATTATTACAGCAGTTTCATTATTATCATTAAATTTGTTATCATTATTATTATTATTGTTATTATTATTACCACAGCTTCATCATCATTAATATTATTTATTTGATATTATTATTATTACTACTGCATCATCATTTCATTTGATATTATTATTTTCGCAGCTTCATCATCAATATTATTATTTCATTTGATATTATTATTACATCATCATCATCATTTTAATTGATATTATTATTATTATTATGGCAGCTTCATCATCATTTAATTTGTTATTATTCTATTTGATATTATTATTATTATTACTATTTTCGCAGCTTCATTACCAATATTATTATTTCATTTGATATTATTATTATTACCGCATCATCATCATCATTTTAATTGATATTATTATTATTATTATTATTATTATTATGGCAGCTTCATCATCATCATTTAATTTGTTATTATTATTATTATTATTATTATTATTATTATTATTACGGCAGCTTCATCATTATCATTAAATTTGTTATTATTATTATTATTATTACAGCTTCATCATAATCATTCTATTTGATATTATTATTGTTATTATTATAACCACAGCTTCATCATCATTAATATTTTTTATTTGATATTATTATTATTACTACTGCATCATCATTTCATTTGATATTATTATTTTCACAGCTTCATCATCAATATTATTATTATTTCATTTGATATTATTATTATTACATCATCATTTTAATTGATATTATTATTATTATGGCAGCTTCATTATCATCATTTAATTTGTTATTATTCTGTTTGATATTATTATTATTATTACCACAGCTTCATCATCATTAATATTATTTATTTGATATTATTATTATTATTACTATTATTTTCGCAGCTTCCTTACCAATATTATTATTTCATTTGATATTATTATTATTATTACTTCCACAGGTTCATCATCATCAATATTATTATTATTTTGATATTATTATTATTATTATTATTATTATTATTATTATTCTTACCGCGGCTTCAAAGGCCCTCTTCAGGCTGGCGAGCTCGTAGAGGACGCACCCCAGGGCCCAAATGTCGCTCTTCTGGTTGTAGGGCTTGCCTTCGCAGAGTTCGGGGGAAATGTAGCAGGGGGTGCCCACCACCTAAAGGGAGGCACGGGTTCAGGATTACCTGAAAGGAGGCCCCCCCCCCCGACACCTTCGGAAGGAGCCCTCCCTCACGGTGTAAGCCTTGCTCTTGCTGCTGAGGATCTTGGAGATGCCAAAGTCCCCGATCTTGACCATCATGTGGTGCTTGTCCAGCAGGATGTTCTGGGTCTTGAGGTCCCGGTGGAGGATCTGCTTGCTGTGGACGTGGTGCAGGGCCAGCACGATCTGCACAAAGAAGTGCAGGATGGTCTCCTCATCCAGGAGGGAACTCCCGCGCTTGTGGATGAACTCCGCCAAGGTGCCGCCTGAGGGAGAAGAAGGAAGCAGCCAGCATGAGGCAAAAGGGAACCACTGACCACAGAGGGAAGCTGAGGAGGAAACACAACATACAAACTATCTCCAGACCCACCAAGAAAATCCGACAAATGCTCCGTTCAGCAAAGGACAAGAGGGATGCTCTCGCCTCTGCAGGAGTCTACTGTGTACCATACAGCTGTGGACAAGAAGTCTACATAGGGACCACCAAACGCAGCAGCAACATTGCCCAGACATGAAAGGCACTGCAGACTACGTCAACCAGAGAAGTCAGCCATAGCAGGGCACCTGAGGAACCAGCCTGGACACAGCATATCATTTGAGAACACAGAAATGCTGGACCACACCAACAACCACCATGTCAGGCTACACAGAGAAGCCACTGAAATCCACAAGAAGCATGTGGACAATTTCAACAGAAAGGAAGAGACCATGAAAATGAACAAAATCTGGCTACCAGTATTAAAAAAACCTCTAAAATTACAACAGCAAAACAACAGAGAGGAAACAATCAGGGACATCTAATCACCTCTCAACAAAAGATTGCTCTAGGCACTGCCAGGCCATCAAATGCTAATCAAGGTGGTCAGTTGAAACATTCCCCCCTAGCTCCAGCAGACAAGAGTCCTTTGTCCCACCCTGGTTATTCCACAGATATATAAACCCATTTTCCTAGTTCCAACAGACCTCACTACCTCTGAGGATGCTTGACATAGATGCAGGCGAAACATCAGGAGTGAATGCCTCTAGAACATGGCCATATAGCCCGAAAAAACCTACAACAACCCACTAATTAAGGTGGTCAGTTGCAACATTCCCCCCTAGTTCCAGCAGACAAGAGTCCTTTGTCTCACCCTGGTCATTCCACAGATATAGAAACCCTTTTTCCTAGTTCCAACAGACCTCACTACCTCTGAGGATGCTTGCCATAGATGCAGGCGAAACGTCAGGGGAGAATGCCTCTAGGACATGGCCATATAGCCCAGAAAAACCTACAACAACCCAGTGATTCTGGCCATGAAAGCCTTCGACAATAATAATAATAATTCTGACCTCTGAGGCTGAGAGAGCATGACTTGCACTGTTTTTGTAAATAAAATGCTGCAAGCCGCTTTGCATCTCAACTGATACACAAAAGTGGGACACCAATAGCAACAATAAGCCGTATTCTGACTCCCTCTGAGGACTCCATGGTCCAAACAGGGATCTGGGTCTCTGGAATTGCACCCAAAAGAGAGAAGGCTCGAGGCCTTGTGAAACTGCAACTCCCAGGATGGCACAGGCTGACCGAAACGTGGCTTGTGCGGCGGGGAAGGCCTCACCGGGGGCGTACTCCATGGCGATCATGAGGGCCTTGTCCTCCAGGAAGTTCTCGTAGTATTCGATGACGTGGGGGTGGTGGAGCAGCTTCAGGACCTGGCACTCGTTCTGGGCGGCCAAGCGCTCGTCCTTGGTCATCTGGTCCACCGGGATCTGCTTCAGGATCACCAGCTTCTGGTCCATCTTGCGGAGGCAGAGGTGGACGATCCTGTGGACAGAGGTCCCAAGAGCGTCAGTGCTCGACACCCAAGTTCACCATCCACCAAGGTGACCAATGCTGTCTCTGTCCCGTAACCGGACCTCAGGCCAGTTAGAAATGGATCCAGATAATGGGCTTCGTCCAAGAAACCTTGGAGTTGTGCTAACTGGGATAATTTGAAATATTATTATCTATATAAATAAAAATGTAATGTTCGTTTGTGGGATTAACACAACTCAAAAACAACTGGACGAATTGACACCAAATTTGGACACAAGACACCTCTCAAGCCAACGAGTGACCATCACTCATCAAAACACCGAAAAACACAGCGGAAGGGACTTGAAAAGCCAAAAAATAAAAAATACATTACAACGCACGCGCAAAACCACATATATACACAAACACACATATACACAAATATATACAAAAACATATATGCATATATACACATACAAAACACATATACACAGAATATACACAAACACACATATATATTCATATACACAAATATATACACACATATATACACACACAAATATATATACGCACATATACGCATGTATACACACACAAAACACATATACACAGAATATAGACAAACACACATATATACTCATATACACAAATATATTTATTTATTTATTTATTTACTCCATTTGTATACCGCATTTATCAGCCTGAAACGGCGACTCAATGCGGTTTACAATAAAAATGGACAACATTGAACAATATATCAGACGCACATGCACAAACAACACACATAGTCATCGACGCCTCAATTAGAATCAGATCCCGTTCTCACAATCCTTTCCGTTCCTTGTTCCAATGCCGTCTTACTGAGTTAATTGTCATTGCATAGTTATCCAAATGCCTGTTCATAGAGCCATGTCTTCACCCTCCTCCGAAACACCAGTAACGAAGGAGCCTGCCTAATGTCCACTGGTAGGGCATTCCATAGCCGAGAGGCCACCACCGAGAAGGCCCTGTCTCTCGTCCCCGCCAACCGCGCTTGTGACGCCGCGCTTATACACACACACACATATGCATATATACACATACAAAATGCATACACAGAATATAAACAAACACACAAATATACACTAATATATACACGCACATATACTCATATATACACACACAATACACATACACAGGATATACACAAACGCACAAATATACTCATGTACACAAATATACACACACACATATATGCATGTATACACACACAAAACACATTTTATTGTGTCCTGGTGTATTGTTTATTGCTTGTTGTTTTAATATTGCTTTAACTGTTTTTGATTTGCTTTAGGTTGTGTATCGTCATGTTGTGTTTTGAGGCCTTGGCCTTTGTAAGCCGCATCGAGTCCTTCGGGAGATGCTAGCGGGGTACAAATAAAGGTAATAATAATAATAATAATAATAATAATATACTTATATATAACGGCGCTCCATGCAGTCATGCCAGTGGCCACATGACCTTGGAGGTGTCTACGGACAACGCTGGCTCTTTGGCTTAGAAATGGAGAGGAGCACCACAGCCCAGAGTCAGACATGACTGGACTTAATGTCAGGGCTTAGTTATACAGAATCATAACAATAATATTATATAATATTTGAATATTAGATACAAATATTATATATATAAATATTTGAATATTAGATACATATATATATATATAATATTTGAATATTAGATAGAAATATTATATAAATATATAAAATATTTGATTAGATACAAATATAATATATATATATATATATATATATATATATGGATATTAGATACAAATATTATATATATATATTTATATATAAAATACAGGAGGGTGTATATTCCTAACATGCTGTTATTAAATATTATCTTATTCTCCTCCCTTCCCCCGGCTTTCCTCACCCGAAGGCCCCCCTCCCGACCACCCGAATCCGCTCGTATTTCTCCATCGCAGGCTTCTCCGGATCCGACTAGGCCGCGGTTGCCATGGAGACGCTTCCGGGAAAGGCGACGGCGGCCGAAGAAGATCAAGAAAGCATGGTTTGGGGCCTAGAGTGTATTGCCTAGCCTTGGCCCCGCCCCTCGGTGTCGTGATTGGACTCTACTAGATTGGGGCGTTGCCCGGCCTTAGCTCCGCCCCTCAATGACGCGCCTTTATTCCACTTGGCCTTAGCCCCGCCCCTCGGTGACGTGTGTTAGCCCCGCCCCTCATTAACGCGGCTTGGTTCAACTGTGTTATGTCTGGCTTTAGCCCCGCCCTTCGGTGACGCGCTTTAGCCACGCCCCTAAGTGGCGTGATTGGACTCTACAATATCGTTAGCCCCGCCCCTCATTAACGCTGCTTGGTTCAACTGTATATACTTGTCGTTAGCCACGCCTCTCAATGACGCGTATTAGCCCCGCCCCTCAATGACAAGCTTGGTTCAACTGTGTTTGTCGTTAGCCCCGCCCCTCGGTGACGTTGCAAATTATGCTTGTCCTTAGCCCCGCCCCTCAGTGACGCGGCTTGGTTCAACTGTATTATGCCTGGCTTCAGCCCCGCCCCTCGGTGACGTGTCTTAGCCCCGCCCCTCGGCGAATAGCCTTGATTCTATTGTATTGTGGCATTGCCTGGCCTTAGCCCCGCCCCTTGGTGACGCAAGTCCTGTATGGCAACGCCTGGACTTAGCCCCGCCCATCAGTGACGCGACTTGGTCCAACTGCAAATGCTTGTTCTTAGCCCCGCCTCTTAGTGACGCACTGGCCTTAGCCCCGCCCCTTGGTGCCGAGCCTTAGCCCCGCCCCTCAGAGACGCGGCTTATTTCAACTGTCTTGTCCTTAGCCCCGCCCCTGTGTGGCGAGGCCTGTCCTTAGCCCCGCCCTTCTGTGACGCAGCTTGGTCCAACTGTCTCCTGCTTGTCTTTAGCCCCGCCCCTGTGTGGCGAGGCCTGGACTTAGCCCCGCCCCTCAGTGACTCGCCTTGGTACAACTGTATAATAGAAATGCCTGTCCTGACGTTGCAAATTATGCTTGTCCTTAGCCCCGCCCCTCAGTGACGCGGCTTGGTTCAACTGTATTATGCCTGGCTTCAGCCCCGCCCCTCGGTGACGTGTCTTAGCCCCGCCCCTCGGCGAATAGCCTTGATTCTATTGTATTGTGGCATTGCCTGGCCTTAGCCCCGCCCCTTGGTGACGCAAGTCCTGTATGGCAACGCCTGGACTTAGCCCCGCCCATCAGTGACGCGACTTGGTCCAACTGCATATGCTTGTCCTTAGCCCCGCCTCTCCGTGACGCGCTGACCTTAGCCCCGCCCCTCGGAGACGCGGCTTCGTTCAACTGTGTTGTCCTTAGCCCCGCCCCTCGATGACGTACATTAGCCCCGCCCCTCAGTGAATAGCCTTGATTCTGTTGTATTGTGGCATTGCCTGGCTTTAGCCCCGCCCATCAGTGACGCGATTGGTTCAACTGTATAGGCTTGTCCTTAGCCCCGCCTCTGAGTGACGCGCTGGCCTTAGCCCCGCCCCTCGCTGAGGCGCCTTAGCCCCGCCCCTCGGAGACGCGGCTTGGTCCAACTGTTTTCTGCTTGTGGGTAGCCCCGCCTCTCAGTGACGCAACGGCCGTAAGCCCCGCCCCTCGGTGCTTAGCCCCGCCCCTGTGTGGCGAGGCCTCTCCTTAGCCCCGCCCCTCGCCGAGCCGCCTTAGCCCCGCCCCTCAGTGACGCAGCTTGGTCCAACTGTCTCCTTAGGCTTGTGCTTAGCCCCGCCCCTGTGTGGCGAGTCCCACAATTAGCCCCGCCCCCTGTATTGCTTGGCATTGTGTCCTTAGCCCCGCCCCTCGCTTCCCCTCCTGTATGATGGCACTGCCTCCTTGGGGGCGTGTCCTGCGGCGTGGCCCCTCCCCCTGCCGGCGTGCACGTGGGTCGCGAAGGGAGGGAGGGAGGGAGGGAGGCCGGGCGTCGGGAAGGAGGGATGCCTGTGTGGCGGTGGTGGGCCCCCCCGTGGGCGCGGGTCCTGGGCTCGGCGCTGGCCTTCGGGGGCCTCCGCTGGGCGCTGCGCCGCCTCCCGCTCCCGGCCCACGTCCGCCGGGACGCCACCCGCACCTGGCGCTGGAGGAACCTCCTCGTCTCCTTCGCACACTCCGTCGTCGCCGGGCTCTGGGCCGTCGTCGGGTAAGAAGAGCCAGGCAGGGGCAGGCAAACACAGGACCCCCCCCCCTCCGCGCATGCGCACAGGCACCTTCCCTTCTCTCCCATTCGAGGGGTCCTTCTGGCCCATCCATCCCCCCCTCCCTCCCTCCCTCCCATCCATCCATCCGAGAGGGCCTCTGAGCATACACAGAGAGCACCTCGCCCCCAATCACAGCCATCCTCATCATATATTATACTATAATTGTATCATAAACTATAATATAGATTATAATATATATAACACATTATATATATTATATTTATTTATATATATAATGTATTATATTTATATATATATTATACTATAATTGTATAATAAACTATATTATATTGCGATACATTACATATAATAATATATTATATTTATATATAATAATGTATTATATTTATATACATATTATACTATAATTGTATAATAAACTATATTATATTGTGATACATTACATATAATATATATATATATATATATATATATTAATGTATTATATTTATATATATAACATTATACTATATTTGTATAATAAACTATATTATTACTCTTATTCAAGAGTTAGGTGCCTTTTGCATATGCTCAGAGGTTCTCTCCCTCCCTCCCTCCCTCCCATCCATCCAAGAGGGCCTCTGAGCATACGCAGAGGGCACCTCGCCCCCAATCACAGCCATCCTCATCATACATTACACTATAATTTTATAATAAACTTGGCATCCTTGAAGGGACTGGACTGACCTTGAAGGAGACCCTGGGGGTGGTGACAGCCAACAGGGAGCTCTGGTGTGGGATGGTCCATGTGGTCACGAAGAGTTGGAGACAACTGAACGAATGTACAACATATTATTATATATAATACTATAATTTTATAATATACTATAAGATAGATTATATAGGTTATAATATATATATAATACATTATATATAATATTATATATATATTATATATATTACAATATAATATAAATTTTAATATATATATAATACATTATATATAATAATATATAATACAATATAATACACTATAATTGTATAATAAACTATATTATATTGTGATTACTCTTATTTAAGGCTAGATGCCCTCTGCGTATGCTCAGAGGCACTCTTGCTGGCACAGATGGGAGGGAAGGACCTCTCAGGCTAATATAAGTTTATAAGAAGCTGTAATATTATCATATAATATATTATACTATCTTTATAATATACTATAATATTATCATATATTATAATTGTATAATAAACTATATTATATTGTGATTACTCTTATTCAATGTTATAATATATTATTCCTATAATTTCAGGCTAGGTGCCCTCTGCGTATGCTCAGAGGCCCTCTTGCTTGCATGGATGGGAGGGAGACTTAATATAATTTTATAATATACTATAATATTATAATATAATATATTATTCCTATTATTTCAGGCTAGGTGCCCTCTTTGTATGCTCAGAGGCACTCTTGCTTGCATAGATGGGAGAGAAGGACCAAACAGGCTAATATAATTTTAGAAGAAACTGTAGTATTATATTATACTATAATTGTATAATAAACTATAACATTATTTTGTTATTACTCTTATTTGAGGCTAGACGCCCTCTGCGTATGCTCAGAGGCACTCTTGCTTGCATGGATGGGAGGGAAGGACCTCTCAGGCTACTAATATTATAATAAACTATAATATTATATTATTATTCCTATTATTATTATTATTATTATTATTTGGTGGGTTCTGTTCTAGAGTAAGGCAGGGCCCTGATATATATGTATGTATGTATGTATGTATATATGTATGTATGTATGTCCTCCTTCCTCTCTCCCCGAAGAACCCAGGCGCCTCTCCTCCTCCTCCTCCCTCCTCCGTGTGTTTATCTTTCCCCATCACCTGTTCCTATTTCTGTCTCTCAAGTGTTTTCTCCGCAAAGGACAGAAACCGGTCTGGCTTCTTCTTCTTCCTCTTCTTCTTCTCAAGAGAGAGGCACCAGACCCAGTTTCGGTGCAAACACCCTCGTTTTTGCGAGCAGGAGTGGTTTCACTGGCTCGCTCACTCGAGCTGCCGCCTCCTCTTCTGACTCCCATCGTCCCCAGGCTGCATCAAGGGCGGGGGAATAATGGGATTTGTTGCAATCCAAGGAGAAGTTAGGCAGCATGGTATTTTTAACACACACACGCACACAAACATACCTTTCTTTCTCTATATATAGAGAAAGATCCACATACATATCCATTCAAACACATCCCCACTATAAAGAGGAGGCATGGGCAAACTTGGGCCTTCCAGGTGTTTTGGACTTCAATTCCCACAAGTTTGCCCATGCCTGTTAGACACACATACACACCTATCTCACAAACACCCGCCTCTATACAAGCCCATATATCCATACATGCACACACACACATATATATACGCATACATACATGCACACTTACACGCATATAAACATCAGCTTATAATTATATATATACACATACATATATACATGTGCACACACATATATACATACATATATATACACACATATACACACATATGAATACATACATATATATACACACATATACACACATATGAATACATACATATATATACACACATATGAATACATATATATACACACATATGAATACATACATATATATACACACATATACACACATATGAATACATACATATACACACATATATACATGCTCATACATATATACACACATACATATATACACACACATATATACATTCACACACACATATATATACACACACATACATATAGATACAAACACACACATATATATACATATACATATGCACACACACATATATACATACATATATATATACACACATATACACACACATGAATACATACACATATATACATGCACACACATATACACATACATACATATACACACATATATATATACACATACATATGCACACACACATATATATACACACATACATATCTACACACATATACATACAACCTATTATATGCACACTTCCAAAAATATGTGATTTTTCTTTGCAACAAGGAATAGCAAATATCAGAACTGGGTATTGACCAAGATTTTTCTCTTTTCCTCTTTTCCTCTCCTTCCTTCCTCGATTTGCTTCTCTTTTCCTCTCCTTTCTTCAACTCTTCCTTCCTTCCTTCCAGGATCTGGCGGATACCAGAAGGAATCTTTGCAGACCTGGTCCACACCTCCACTCCTTCGGGGCGCTTGCTGATGTGCGTCTCGGCCGGTAAGGAACTCGGGGTGGGATTGGGACCCTTGGTGGGACGACTCCATCTCCCATCGTCCCTGGCCAGCCTCAGACCTGGCGTGTTTCTCCCTCCCTCTCAGGTTATTTCATCCACGACTCCTTGGATATCATCGTCTGCCACCAGTCGCGCGCCTCCTGGGAGTACCTGGTCCACCATGCCATGGTAAGTCCCAGCAGAGACCCCAAGGGGCAAAGGATTCACCCAAGCAAGCCTGCAGTGGATTCCAGATAGGAAATCCTTCACTTCCACGCTGGGCTTCTTTCTCGTGCAGATAAACAGCTTCGCTCCCACTGAACCTCCTCTCATACCAAAGTCACACAGGATCTGTACACACAGCAGCCTTCAAACTGAAGCTTCACACACTATTGCCTTCAACCTGGAGCTTCTCTCACCGAAGCTTCTCACACCAGGCCTTCTCATACTGAGGCCTACTAACACAGAGACCTTCTCATACTGAGGACACTCTCACTCTGAGGGCTTCCTCAGACTGATGCCTCTCTCCCACTGAGGGCTACCTCAGACTAACACCTCTCTCCCACTGAGGCCTTTCTCCCACTGAGGCCTTCTAACACAGAGACTTCTCATACTGAAGCCTCATACTGAGGCCTACTAACACAGAGACCTTCTCATACTGAGGCCTCTCTCACTCTGAGGGCTACCTCAGACTGATGCCTCTCTCCCACTGAGGCCTACTAACAGAGACTTCTCATACTGAAGCCTCTCTCCCTCTGAGGCCTTCTAACACAGAGACTTCTCATACTGAAGCCTCTCTCCCACTGAGGCCTTTCTCCCACTGAGGCCTACTAACACAGAGACCTCATACTGAGGCCTCTCTCCCACTGAGGGCTACCTAAGACTGATGCCTCTCACCGAGGCCTACTAACACAGAGGCCTTCTCATACTGAGGCATCGCTCACTCTGAGGGCTACCTCAGACTGACACTTCTCTCACTCTGAGGGCTACCTCAGACTAACGCCTCTCTCCCACTGAGTCTTTCTAACAGACTTCTCATACTGAAACCCCTCTCACTCTGAAGGCTACCTCAGACTGATGCCTTTCTCCCACTGAGGCCTACTAACACAGAGAGCTTCTCATACCGAGGCCTCTTACTCTGAGGGTTACCTCAGACTGATGCCTCTCTCACTCTGAGGGCTACCTCAGACTAATGCTTTTCTCCCACTGAGGCCTACTAACACAGAGACCTCATACTGAGGCCTCTCCCATTCTGAGGGCTACCTCAGACTGACACCTCTCTCACATGGAGGCCTACTAACACACTGAGACCCTTCTCCCACAGAGACCTCTCTCACAGACTGAGAGCTACTAAGCTACAGGCACACCTGCTTATATTGAACCACATTTTGTAATTAAAAATACCTAGTTAATTTTCGATATTTCTGCCTAATAACTCAGCAATGAATGTACAAGCGAGTTACATTCGGGTCCTGGGAAGTTATGCCTAAGCTGGCAATGAATTTGCAAGAGGGTTGTCGTTCAACGTCCGAGACGGGGGTGCCGCGTAACCCACCTCTCTCCCTTTCCCCGGCAGGCCGTGTCGGGCTTGTTCTCGGCCATCTACCTGGACCGCTTTGTGGCGGCGGCCTTGGTCTCGCTCTTTGTGGAGGTGAGCAACATCTTCCTGACGCTGCGGATGATGATGCGCCTGGGACGCCTGCCCTTCCGCGCCCTCTACGAGGTCAACAAGTACGTCAACCTGGGGGTGTACTTCCTCTTCCGCCTCTTCCCGCAGGCCTACCTGACCTGGTACTTTGCCCGCTTTGTGGAGCTGCGCGGCCAGGGCCTCTTCCTCATGGTCAACCTGGTGCTCCTGGACGGCATGATCCTGGTCTACTTCTCCCGCCTCCTGCGCACGGACTTCTGCCCCAGCGCCCGCAAGGACGGGCCCGAGAGCGAGCGGAAGTTCCTCAACGACTAAAGCCGGGAGGGCCTCCTCGCTCCGCTCCGACCGCCACCGCTGTGCCTTAAACTGCGGCGTTCTCTCTTTCCTTTCCCTTTGGGACCAAATACGAGTTCGGGCCCCGATCCCTCCGTAATCGGGTCGGCCTTTGTGGACTGGGGTCCCGAAAGGAAATCCGGCCCGATCCCAACAGAAACGAATGCGAGCTGGAAGATTGGACGTGTGAGATAACGAGTTTGTCTGCCCGCCATATTTGTTTTCTCGAGTTTGGAAGTGCGGTTTTGTGTTTTGTTTGCAAAGGAGAGGGTGGTTTTATGCATTAAAAAAAGATCTGTGCCCAATTTGTTGTCGTTGTTGTTGTTTATTTGTTCAGTCGCTTCCAACTCTTCATGACTTCCTGGATCAGGTTAGAGCACCCTATCAGCCATGGCCACCCCCAGCACCTTCAAGGTCAAGCCAGTCCCTTCTTCTCTATGCTTTCCTGTCCTCTCATTGTTGTTGTTTATCTGTTCAGTCGCTTCAGACTCTTGGTGACCACCTGGACCAGACCACAGCACCCTGTTGGCCGTGGCCACCCCCAGCTCCTTCAAGGTCAAGCCAGTCTCTTCTTCTGTATGCTTTCCTGTCCTCTCGTTGTTGTTTATCTGTTCAGTCGCTTCAGACTCTTGGTGACCTCCTGGACCAGACCAGAGCTCCCTGTTGGCCGCGGCCACCCCAGCACCTTCAAGGTCATGCTAGTCCCTTCAAGGAGCTGCCTGTCGGCCATGGCCACCCCCAGCTCCTTCAAGTTCAAGCCAGTCCCTTCAAGGATCTCCCTGTCGGCCATGGCCACCCCCAGCTCCTTCAAGGTCAAGCCAGTCCGTTCAAAGAGCTCCCTGTCAGCCATGGCCACTCCCAGCTCCTTCAAGGTCAAGCCAGTCCCTTCAAGGAGCTCCCTGTCAGCCGTGGCCACCCCCAGCTCCTTCAAGGTCAAGCCAGTCTCTTCAAGGAGCTCCCTGTCAGCCGTGGCCACCCCCAGCTCCTTCAAGGTCATGCCGTCTCTTCAAAGAGCTCCCCATCAGCTATGGTCACCCCCAGCTCCTTCAAGATCAAGCCAGTTCCTTCAAGGAGCTGCCTGTCGGCCATGGCCACCCCCAGCTCCTTCAAGGTCAAGCCAGTCCCTTCAAAGATACCATCCATCTACCTTGCCCTTGCTTGGTCCCTCTTCCTTTTTCCTTCCATTTTCCCCAGCATCGTTGTCTTCTCCAAGCTTTACTTTCCTCTCATTGTTGTTTGCTTGTTCATTGGCTTCAGACTCTTGGTGACCTCCTGAACCAGGCCAGAGCTCCCTGTCAGCCGTGGCCACCCCGAACTCCTTCAAGGACAAACCAGTCCCTTCAAGGATACTATCCATCTGTCTTTCCCTTGGTCGGCCCCCCTTCCTTTTTCCTTCCCTTTTCCCAGCATCGTTGTCTTCTCTAAGCTTTTCTGTACTCTCATTGTTGTTTTTTGTTCAGTCGCTTCCGACTCTTGGTGACATCCTAAACCAGGCCAGAGCTCCCTGTCAGCTGTGGCCACCCCCAGCGCCTTCAAGGACAAGCCAGTCCCTTCAAGGATACCATCCATCCGTCTTTCCCTTGCTCGGCCCCTCTTTTTCCTTCCCTTTTTCCCAGCATCGTTGTCTTCTCTAAGCTTTCCTATCTTCTCATGATGTGGCCAAAGGACCCTGCACAATGAGGACAGACTAGATGATCTTTGGGGGTCCCTTCCAAGTCTTTCTTTATTTTAGAGACGTCTTTCTTTCTTTATGAAAGGTTTGATGGGAGTCGAGTCAGGTTTCTCTCTGCGGGGAAATGCAACACCGAGGTGACGCCCGTTGCCTAGATCAGCGACCATAGAAACCCGCTTGGCAAGCGTCCTCCTCACCTGAGCAGCCCATCCAATCCTCTCCACTCCAACCCAGGAGAGAAACAAGAGCTCCTTATGCTGGTGCCAGCTTGGCCCAGGCAGGAACAAGAGCCTGGACGCGAGCCCAAAATCTGGCTCGGCCGCTTGGCATCAAGGGCTCTCAAAAGGGATTCTGTCTCGCCCTGAATCGGGATTTCCTCGCCATCTGGAGCCTTAGAATGGGGAGGAAAAGAGTGAATAGGATGGCTTGTGTCTTGCCAGAGAAAGGCCAGGCATTGCTCTCTCCCTCTGGACAGATTCCTGGCACAAAGAGGCTCGAGTGGGGTCTGTCCAAAAAGGCCCCTTGCGACTGCTAATGCCAGGCTGTCATTATGTGGTTTGGCCCAAAGAAAGGCCCTCGCCTTTGGAGGCAAGCAACGGGGCCAGGGCGAGGCTTGGAATATCAAAATCGACTTCCCTTTTGCTACTTCCATCCTGAGCCCAAAGGAAGAGTAAAGAGAAAAAAATCTTTTGAGGATAGTTTCAGGCTTTGTTCAAACCAATTTGGGCATGTTCTCTTGCTTCCAGCCAAGCTGCAGCTCTGACTTCTTCCAAAAGTGTTGTTAGAGCAAAAGAGGTCCACAAGGGGGCAGCAGGATGAGGAGGATGAGCATAATACTTCCATCCATCCATCTTCCAGCTCATCTATCTATATCTATCCATCCAGCTCATCCCTCCCTCCCTCCATCTCTCCTATCTATCCATCCCTCCATTCAGCTCATCTATCTATCCATCCATCCATCCCTCTATCTATCTACCCACCCATCATTTTCTCTTACTCTATCTCTGTTCATCTATCTATCTATCCATCCATCCAGCTCATCTATCTACTATATTTATCTGTCTATCTCCATCCATCCCTCCATCTCATCTATCCATCCATCCCTCCCTCCAGCCTATCTATCTATCTATCTATCTATCTATCTATCTATCTATCCATCCATCCATCCATCCATCCATCCATCCATCCATCCATCCATCCATCCATCCATCCATCCCATCTATCTCTCCATCCATCCAGCTCATCCACCTATCTATTCATCTATCTATCTCCATCCATCCATCCCTCCAGCTCATCCATCTATCCATCCATCCATCCATCTATCTATCTCCATCCATCTATCCCTCCCTCCCTCCAGCCTACCTACCTACCTACCTTATCTATCTACTCTATTTATCTATCTATCTCCATCCATCCATCCCTCCATCTCATCTATCCATCCATCCATCCCTCCAGCCTACCTACCTATCCATTTCATCAATCAATCAATTCATTCCTCCCTCCAGCTCATCTATATCTTTCTATCACCTATTTATCCATCCATCCACCCATCTCTCCAGCTCATCCCTTCATCCAGCCTATCTATCTACCTATTCATCCATCTCATCTATCTCTCCATCCATCCAGCTCATCCACCTATCTATCTATCTATCTATCTATCTATCTATCTATCTATCTATCTATCTATCTATCTATCCATCCATCCATCCATCCATCCATCCATCCATCCACCCCTCCATCTCATCTATCCATCCATCTCATCTATCCATCCATCCGTCCCTTCCTCCAGCCTATCTATCTACTTTAGCCATCCATCTCATCCTATCTCTCTATCTATCCAGCTCATCAATCAATTCATCCCTCCCTCCAGCTCATCTATCTCTCTATCTTTCTATCACCTATCTATCCATCCATCCACCCATCCCTCCCTCCAACTCATCTATCTATCCATCCATCCATCCAGCTCATCTATCCATTCAACCAACCATCCCTCCCTCCAGCCCATCCATCCATCTATCCATCTAGATAATATGAGCACTCAAACTGGAGGTCAGTTGTGACCACCAGTGCTGCAGAATTCAAAGAGGCACGAATGGAGGGCGAAAGGGAGAAAAGTGCCCAGAAGAATGAGGCGCGTCAAGCCAACCCTGACCGGGACTGCCTTCTGTCTGGAAACCGACTGCAGGAGAACATGTGGGTCAAGAATTGGGCTCCACAGCCATCTATGAAGCCACCGCCAAGACACCACACCTGGAAGACCATCATTCTCAAGCAACGAGGGATCACCTAAGTAGTGGGAGTTGTAGTTGTCAGAACCCCCATGACTAACAAAACATACTGGAGTCTTTGGAGGGATTTATGGAGGGATTTATAGGAGTTGTAGTTCACCTACAAACAGAATGCACTATGAACCCAAACAGTGATGGATCTGGACCAAACTTGGCGTGCAGACCCGATATGCCCACATTTGAATACTGGTAGGTCTTGAAGGGAATTGACCTGGACATTTTGGAGTTGTAGGTACTGGGATGTATAGTTCGCCTGCAATCACTGAACCCTCTGAACTCCATCAAAGATGGAATTGGACCAAACCTGGCACACAAAGCCCTCATGACCAGCAAAAATACTGGAAGTCTATGGGGAAAATTCACCTTGATTTGGGGGAGTTGTAGTTCACCTACATCCAGAGAACACTGTGAACACAAACACTGATGGATCTGGACCAAACTTGGCACGCAGACCTGATACTTGGCACTGGAGAGGTTTGGGGTGAACTGACCTTCCTTTCTGGGAGTTGTAGTTCACCCACGACGAGTGAAACTGTGACCTCCACCAATGATGGACCTGGACCACACTTAGCGCACTGAACCCCCATGACTCACTCAACCTACTGGAGGGGGCTGAGGGGACTGACTCACCCTAGTGGGAATTGTAGTTCACCCTGCAGCCATAGAGCACACTGAACCTCACCAAGGATTCATCCAGAGCAAACTTGCTCAATGTAACAAACTTCAAGTACTGATTGAGCTTTTCTGGGGGTTAACCAGGCATGATGGGAGTTGTAGTTCACCCACAACCTTAGGCATTTGGTGGAATTAAAACACTTACTTTCTCAAGTAAACTGGGCAACACCAGGTACCCAATATAAATAAAAATGCAATGTTCGTTTGTGGGATTAAAAGAACTCAAAAACCTCTGGACGAATTGACACCAAATTTGGACACAAGACACCTAACAACCCAATGTATGCCCTTCACTCCAAAAAATTGATTTTGTCATTTGGGAGTTGTAGTTGCTGGGATTTATAGTTCACCTACAATCAAAGAGCATTCTGAACCCCACCAACAATGGAATTAAACCAAACTTGGCACACAGAACTCCCATGAACAACAGAAAATACTGGAAGGGTTTGGTGGGCAGTGTCCTTTGGTTTTGGAGTTGTAGTTCACCTACATCCAGAGAGCACTATAGACTCAAACAACGATGGATCTGGACCAAACTCTACACGAATACTCAATATGCCCAGATGTGAACACTGGTGGAGTTTGGGGAAAATAAAATCTTGACATTTGGGAGTTGTAGTTGCTGGGATTTATAGTTCACCTACAATCACAGAGCATTCTGAACCCCACCAACGATAGAACTGAACCAACCTTTGCACACAGAACTCCCATGAACAACAGAAAATACTGGAAGGGTTTGGTGGGCAAGTGTCCTTTGGTTTTGGAGTTGTAGTTCACCTACATCCAGAGAGCACTATAGACTCAAACAACGATGGATCTGGACCAAACTCTACACGAATACTCAATATGCCAAAATGTGAACACTGGTGGAGTTTGGGGAAAATAGAATATTGACATTTGGGAGTTGTAGTTGCTGGGATTTATAGTTCACCTACAATCACAGAGCATTCTGAACCCCACCAATGATGGAATTGGGCCAAACCTCCCACACAGAACCCCCATGTGGGCCACAGCAATGCGTGGCAGGGGACGGCTAGTAAACAATAATAAATGATGCCAGCCAACCAATGATTGCACCAAGATAATACTCGATTCCAGCCTATCCGGTCCAAAAGTGGAATTAATATGTGATTGTATGCCATCCATAGATAATAATATGGGACTCCAGCCAAGGCTCACTGCATGATGGTTAATACTTAATACAAGTGGAAGGCTAGTTTGTGAGACTAACCAATCAGTGTAATACTTTATCCCAGCCAATCGGATCACATTGTGACAGCGATTCCAACCAATCAGGGATCTCAGCTTGATCCTAACACAGGATGATTCCAGCCAGCCAATCAGGGATCGCAGGATGATGGGTAAGACTTGATTCCAGCCAATCAGGGATCGCAGCGTGACGACAAGACCTCACCCAGCCAATCAGGGAGTAAATATAAAGTAAATAATAATAGATGCCAATGCTGTTTGGACCAAACCTTTGTGTGATCAACAATCAATCCAAGCTGAACGCGTATATTTTGCTATTAGATCCAATCAAATCTATGGATAACAAATTCCCACTTTGTTATCCATATCAGTCACATCTGATTTTGGAAGTCTGCAGACCTTAATAAATACACACACACACACACACATCCCGCCGCCCTGGCCCACCACAATAAACATTCAGCATTTCTTTTAGCCTTATAAACATGCCTGGATTCACTCTGGTGTTCAAAGGTGGGTTTAATGGGCCAAATGGCGTATCAACATCTGTACAATCTGCAGGTTCCCTGGCTACAACTACATTGAGGAGCTCTGTGCAGTTTCCGGCCACGTTTCGTTTAGATGATGCCAATCTGGAAGAGAAACACGAGATATTACATTCATTGAGGCATCCGTAGCTTAAATGTTTTGGAATCTGTAATTTAAGACAAGACTGTCCAACTCTGATTAAGCCATTATTCTAACCTTTGAGGTAAATAGGGCTTATGTATCCTTCTGATAATAGTAATAATAAAGAGCGTAAAATAATAAATGTAATAATAGAGTAAAATAATGTTATAAAAATAATAAATCAAGTAAAATAATATTTGTCGTAATAATAATAGAGTAAAATAATGGAAATGTAATAACAGTAATAATAGAGTAAAATTATAAATGTAACAGTAAGTAGTAAAATAATAAATGGAATAATAGAGTAAAAGAATGTTATAAAAATAATAAATCAATTATTATTATTATTATTATTAACTTTATTTGTACCCCGCTAGCATCTCCCGAAGGACTCGATGCGGCTTACAAAGGCCAAGGCCTCAAAACACATCATAACAATATAAAACCTAAAGCAAATTAAAAACAATAGCAAAATAACAACAATAGCAGTACATCAAGACATTATTAAAACTGGTTCGGCCGGCGCACTGGGTACAAGGGATTAAAAGTGCTGAAATGGCAGGAGGCACGAAGGATTTCAAGTGCGGTGTGCAGTAACGATTTGTTATGCTAAGGTGCTATTTGGACTTGGGGTGGGGATTCCTAATCTGAGAAAGCACAACGGAACAGCCAAGTTTTTAAATTCCTTCTGAAAACGGCTAGAGTAGGGGCCTGTCTGAGATCTTTTGGGAGGGCGTTCCAAAGTCGGGGGGCCGCCACAGAAAAGGCCCTGTCCCGTGTCCCCACCAAGCGCGCTTGCGACGTAGGTGGGATCACGAGCAGGGCCTCTCCAGATGACCGGAGCGATCGTGTGGGTTCGTAGATAGTGATGCGGTCACGCAGGTAGGGTGGTCCCAAACCGTTTAGGGCTTTGTAGGTAAGCACCTGCACCTTGAATTGGGCTCGGAAAATAAACGGCAGCCAGTGGAGCTCCTTAAACAGAGGGGTAGACCTCTCTTGATAATGAGCCCCAGTTAACATCCTGGCAGCTGCCCGCTGGACCAATTGAAGTTTCCGAGCCGTCTTCAAGGGCAGCCCCACGTAGAGCGCATTGCAGTAATCCATTCTAGAGGTGACCAAGGCGTGGACCACCCTGGCCAGATCAGCCTTCACGAGGTATGGTGAATCAAGTAAAATAAAGTAAAATAAAATATGTAAAATAAATCAAGTAAAATAAAATATGTCATAATAATAACAGAGTAAAATAATAGAAATGTAATAATAGAGTAAAATTATAAATGTAATAATAAATAGTAAAATAATAAATGGAATAACAGAGTAAAATAATGTTATAAAAATTAGCAAGTAAAATAATATATGCCATAATAATACAGTAAAATAATGGAAATGTAATAGTAACAGTAATAATACAGTAAAATTATAAATGTAACAATTAGTAAAATAATAAATGGAATAATTCAGTAAAATAATGTCATAAAAATAATAAGTAATATATGTCATAATAATAATACATTATTATTATTATATAATACATAATGACAACAGAGTAAAATAATGGAAATGTAATAAGAACAGTAATAATAGAGTAAAATTATAAATGTAACAATAAGTAGTAAAATAACAAGTGGAATAATAGTAAAATAATAAATGTAATAATAGAGTAAAATAATGTTATAAAATAATAAATTAAGAAAAATAATATATGTCATAATAATAAAAAGAGTAAAATAATGGAAATGTAATAACAGTAATAATAGAGTAAAATTATAAATGTAACAATAAGTAGTAAAATAATTAATGGAATAATAGTAAAATAATAAATGTATTAAAAGAGTAAAATAACGTTATAAAAATAATACATCAAGTAAAGTAATATTTGTCATAATAATAGAATAAAATAATGGAAATGTAAGAACAGTAATAATAGAGTAAAATAATGTAAATGTAATAAGAGTATAATAAATGTAATAAAAATCAGAGTAAAATAAAAACTGTAATAGAGTAAAATAATGTAATAAAATAATAAATGTAATAATAGAGTAAAATAATAAAATATTAAATGTAATAGTAATAGAGTAAAATAATGTAAATGTGATACTAACAGTAATAATAATAAAGTAAAATTATAAATGTTACAAGTAGTAAAATAATAAATGGAATGATAATAATACATAGGGGAAAATAATGGAAATGTAATAAGAGTATAATAAATGTAATAATATCAGAGTAAAATAAAAAATGTAATAATAATAATAATAATAATAGAATAAAATAATAAATGAAATAAAATAAATGTAATAATAATAATTATTATAAATAAACAACTTTGACTTGAGTATAAGCCGAGGGGGGATTTTTCAGCCTCAAAAAAAAGGCTGGGAAACTCGGCTTACACTCAAATATATACAGTATATTTAATGCTTTCCTTATAAAACCTGCTTAGAAAATCTAGTCTGATTTGGATGAATATACTCTATAGCATAATGTAATAATACAGAAAAACAATGCTAAAAAAATAATAAATCAAGTAAAATAATATTTGTTATAACAATAATAGAGTAAAATAATGAAAATGTAAGAACAGTAATAATAGAGTAAAATTATAAATGTTACACATAGCAAAATAAAAAATGTAATAAAATAAAAATGTAATAACAATGATAGAGTAAAATAATAAATGAAATAAAATAATAAATGTAATAGTAATAAAGTAATAAATAACGTTGACTTGAGTATAAGCTGAGGGGGGCTTTTTCAGCCTCAAAAAAAAAACTGGGAAACTCGGCTTATACTCAAATATATTTACTGCTCTCCTTATAAATCCAGTCTGATTTGGATGAATATACTTTATAGCATTATAGACGCATTTAATCATGGCAAAAGATACTGCACCCAAATACCAGAAATGTAAAGGACCTTGAGGCCTGACAACAAACATTTTCAAGCAACTGGTAGCCACTAATATTAGTATTATAGTTATTACTTTATTATTGTTTACATTTCATGCTTATTATATTATTTCTCCCAGAAGTCCCTTCTCTCTTAGTTGTTTTGTTTTGGGTATTTTGTGAGTCGGGTTGTCTCATTTAAGAGAGGAAAGTGGGATATAGATCATCCCCATCCCCCTCATCTCACCTTATTGGCTACATCTAGAGCGTCGTAATCTGGAGCCAGACGAACGTAGGCCTTCTTCTCGCCGTCGGGCCTGAAATAAAAGGCAGGAGGAATGAGCTCCAAGACTGAATCTATATTTATAACTTCTCTTGCTAAGGCTACAACTCCCAAGACCCCATAACAGTTGAAGTGGTATTAAACTGCATTAATTCTACAGTATAGATTCACAAGTCAAGCTTGGAATGGACTGAGTTTTGTGTCAATGGATCTCCCCTCTCTTGCTCCTCAACAAACCCGACATTTTAAAGAAGTATTGCATATTTAAGGAAGGCTCTCAGTGCATCAGTGGTTCCTTTGAAAGCATCACTGGGCTCAGTTCGAAAGTGTTTTCCATCATCTGCGCAGAGAAACCTTCCACCTATTATACCTTAATAATAATAATAATAATAATAATAATAATAATAATAATTTTATTTGTAAATAAAAATAAATAAATATTTATTAATTTATAAAAATAAATAAATAAATATTTATAAATATAAATAAAAATAAATAAAAATTTATTTATGAATAGAATAAATATTTATTTATAAATAATAAATAAAATAAATATTTATTTATAAATAAAACTAAATAAATATTTATTTATAAATAAAACTAAATAAATATTTATTTATTTATAAATATAAATAAATATTTATTTATAAATATAAATAAAATAAATAAATACATATTTATTTATAAATAAAAATAAATATTTATTTAGTTTTATTTATAAATAAATAAAACTAAATAAATATTTATTTATTTATAAATATAAATAATAAATAAATATTTTTGAATAAAAATAACTAAAATATTTATTTATAAATAAATAAAATAAATATTTATAAATAAATAAATATTTATTTATTTATTTATAAATAAATAAATACCATCTCCGCAAGGGGACTTAGGGCGGCTTACATGAGGCCAAGCCCAGCAATACAGTAAAACAATATAACACAAGAACACAACAGAAAATAAGAAAAAATAAAATAAAATACAAAAAACAATATATACTAGAGGCATCACCTGATCAGCGTGTTGACTTTTGCCACGTCAATGTCGTACAGCTTCTTGACGGCCTGCTTGATCTGGTGCTTGTTGGCCTTGACGTCCACAATGAAGACCAAGGTGTTGTTGTCCTCGATCTTCTTCATGGCCGACTCCGTGGTCAGCGGGAACTTGATGATGGCGTAATGGTCCAACCTGAAAAGCAGAAGGAAGGCACGGTTATGTTACCGGCACTGCAAGATACGGGTCTTCAAACTCCAAGGCATGAGCGCATCAGTGACTATGAGCTGTAATCACAACCAGTCAGGCTTTGGTCGCTAAGTCATCATCATGTGCAGCTCTGGTTCTGGATGGCCATCTGTCAGGAGGGCTTTGACTACATCCTCCCGCCTGGCAGGATGGGGTTGGATTGGATGACCTGTTGGAGTCTTGGCCAACTCTAGGATTTGGCACTGAGGGCAACTTACTTGTTCCTCCTAGGCGCGCTCTTCCGGGGGTATTTGGGCTGCCGCCGTAACCGCAGGGTTTTGGGCCTCCGGAAAGTGGGGGACGTGCGCATCTTCTTCTTCTTGTGGCTGTGGACCCCTTTCAGGACCGCCTTCTTGGCTTTCAGGGCCTTGGATTTCGCCTCGGTCTTTGCCGGGACAGCTGCAAAGGAGAAGCAGGACTCAGAAATGGACTTCCAGCCTCAATCTTGTCCCTCAGGGGAGTTCTCCTGTGTCAGGTGTGGTTACATCTCCCCCTGAAGATGCAGGTTTGCAGTCTGGGGGTGATCCTGAACCCATTGCTGACCCTGGAACCCCAGCTGGCCTAGGAGCGCCTTTGCTCAGTTAAAACTTGTGAGGCAGCTGCCGGATGTGTTGCAATCTCATGTCCCCGAAGAGAAATAGCAGCCAGCAATGAAAGGACCAAGGCATGGACATCCCAGGCCCATCCTCGGTTTGGGTATCAGCCAGCATACCAACGCGTTAAATTAAAAAAGAGCTTCCAAAGATCTACAGAGATACTCTCAGGAACACCTCAGCAAGCGAGAGTCCAAAAGTGGCAGGCTAATTTATTTATTTATGGCATTTATATGCTGCCCTTCACACCCCGAAGGGGACTCAGAGCGGCTTACAAGATATATTTGCATACAATATAATAATAATAATAAACCTGTCCGAACGTATTCTCCCCTATGAACCATCTAGGTTGTTAAGATCGTATGGAGGGGCCCTGCTCTCGGTCCCACTGGCCTCTCAGGCATGTCTGGTGGAGACGAGGGACAGGGCCTTCTTGGTGGTGGCCCCTCGACTCTGGAACTCTCTCCCTCGGGAGATCAGAACTGCCCCCTCCATTCTGTCATTCAGAAAACGGGTGAAAACCTGGCTATGGGGTTTGGCTTTCGACGAGTGAATCAATATTTCTGTGATCGGATAGATGACAATGAATGATGGACAACGAATTCACTATGACGACTGACCATTGTTATTATGTGATGGCATTTTGCTGTTATAACATTTTAATTGAATATGTTATAGGGTGTTTTTAATGATTGCTTTGTGATTTTATTGTTGGAAACCGGCATACAAAATTGCTAAATAGGGGAAAAGACCGGCATACAAAATTGCTAAATAAAATAAAATAAATAAACTTTATTTATACCACGCTTCACCCACCCCCCCGGGGGACTCGGTACAACTTACATGAGGCCACACCCATCGATACAATACAAACAATATAACACAAAACATAGTGGAACCAAGCAAAATACATAAAATGCAAAATCAAAATAATACATGACACAACAATATAAAACCAAGCATTAAAAACACAGAAAATTTCACTATGCAGGGCCAGATTCAAGGATATATTTTTTAAAAAATTCAAAACACCGGGAGATATATTATTAGCATAATACAATATCAGTATTATATATTACTATATTGCACGATACCATTATATTGTAATATTATTAGTAATATTACATGTAATGTAAATATATAATTATAATATTGTATTATTACTAGTATTATATTGTATTACATTATAGTATTATAAAAACTATATGTAAATACAATATACTATATTATATTATTAGTAAAGACAAGATGGAACTGTCTTCTGCTCCCCTCTGTCTTCACTCTGGCCAGAGCAGCAGTTGGTGACAGAGGGGGAAGGGGCCTCCCAACTGATGATAAAACCTAGAACCTCAACCCATGGCTGATACCCAATGAGAGACTCCCCCCTGGGCACACAGAAGGCTGGGCGAATTGGAAGCTGCTGAATAGGCTGCGCTCCGGCACCACGAGATGCAGAGCCAACCTTCAGAAATGGGGCTACAAAGTGGAGTCCACGACCTGCGAGTGTGGAGAAGAGCAAACCACTGACCACCTGCTGCAATGCAGCCTGAGCCCTGCCACATGATGCACAATGGAGGACCTCCTTGCAGCAACACCAGAGGCACTCCAAGTGGCCAGATACTGCTCAAAGGACATTTAGTACAATGCCAAGTTTTAAAACTTTGTGTCTTTTTAATACATGACAACTGTACTCTTAGTTCACTCCTGAGACGATAAATTAAAATATTATTATACCTAAAAAGACTAAGACTATTTTGGGTTTTGGATGGTTTGTATTGCATGTGTGTTTATTGTATCAGGCATTGAATGTTTCCCTTTTTGTATTGGAATCTGCCCTGAGATAGGGCAGAATATAAATAAAGTTTATTATTATTTAGTACTTAGGGTAAAAGTTTTCCCCTGACATTAAGTCTAGTTGTGTCCGACTCTGGTGCTCGTCACCATGTCTAAGCCGAAGAGCCGGCATTGTTCGTAGACACCTCCAAGGTCATGTGGCCAGCATGACCGCATGAAGTGCTGTTGCCTTTCCACCGGAGTGGTACCTATTGATCTACTCACATTTGCATGTTTTTGAAGTGCTCGGTTGGCAGAGGCTGGAGCTAATAATTATTATATATTTATGTTATTGTTTTATATGTGATTTATATTTATATTAATTGTATTGTTTTATTTGCTTACTGCTTTTTGTCTTTTGATGTATTGTTGGGCTTGGCCTCATGTAAGCTGCTCCAAGTCCCCTTGAGGAGATGGTGGTGGGGTATAAATAACGTTTTATTATTATTATATATAGTTTCTCAGTTGTCCCAATGTATAGTGAGTTTTGGGAGGATTTATACAATTTTAACATGCCATTCTATATAACAGGACTTGATAACCTCACTTTTATATTAGCTTGCATTGAAGCTGTGGATTCCTGCCTGGAAACGTGTTGGATGACATGACCTTTGAAGGTCCCCTCAAACCCCTCCATGGTCATGTGGCCACTGGCATTACCTTCCTAAAATAACTCGAAAACCACTGGCTCGAGAGCAGTATGTGTGAAAAAGATCTTGTAGTCCTCGTGGACAAGTTAAACATGAGCCAACAATGTGATGTGGCGGCAAAAAAGGCCAATGGGATTTTGGCCTGCATGAAGAGGAGCCTAGTGTCTAGATCGAGGGAAGTCCTGCTCCCCATGCTCCATTCCGCTTTGGTTAGACCACACCTGGAATATTGTGTCTATTTCTGGGCACCACAATTCAAGAGAGATGTTGACTCTAAGCTGGAATGTGTCCAGAGAAAGAGGGCGACTCAAATGATCAAGGGTCTGGAGAACAAGCCCTATGAGGTGCGGCTTAAGGAGCTGGGCATATTAAGCCTGAAGAAGAGAAGGCTGAGAGGAGACATGATGAGGGCCAGGGATACATATGTGAGAGGAAGTCACAGGGAGGAGGGAGCGAGCTTCCTTTCTGCTTCCCTGGAAGCTAGGACGCAATGGAACTATGGCTTCAAACTACAAGAGAGGAGATTCCACCTGAACATAAGGAAGAACTTCCTGACTGTGGGAGCCGTTCAGCAGTGGAACTCTCTGCCTCAGAGGGAGTGTGGTGGAGGCTCCTTCTTTGGAAGCTTTGAAGCAGAGGCTGGATGGCCATCTGTCAGGGGTGCTTTGAATGCAATATTCCTGCTTCTTGGCAGAATGGGGTTGGACTGGATGATGGCCCAGGAGGTCTCTTCCCACTCTAGGATTCTATGACTAGACGGCCTCTGAGGTTGCCTTCCCTATGTTATAGTATGGATCCCTACCAGAAAAGGCCTGAGACCTTTATTATTATTATTATTATTCAATACAGCCTAACATACTTTGGCATCTAGTATTATTATTCTGCTTAAACATATTTTCTATTCCTCACCACTGTACTCCTCCCCCCCCCCCCAAGCCACTACTTGTACATGTCATCTGTCCAAAATTTCAATTCTTCTTGTGGAGGTAACTTTCCTTATTTATTTTTTAATCCCTTTACAATAAATTTTCTCCAAACATCATCAAAACCACTTTGTTTCCATATCCCTCTTTTAACTTTTAATATACATGTCAGCTGATCACTTATTGCCAGTTTCGATACTTCCCTATACCATTCCTCTATTTGTATATTTATTTATTTCTTTTTTCCAGTTCCTTGCTATAAGCAGTTTTGCTATTGTTAATAAATTTGTTATCGCTTCTTTAACCTCTGGCCCAGTCTGTGTATATGGATTTTGTGTGTGTATATGTAGGAAGGACTTCCTGACTGTGAGAGCTGTTCAGCAGTGGAACTCTCTGCCCCGGAATGTGGTGGAGGCTCCCTCTTTGGAGGCTTTTAAACGGAGGCTGGATGGCCACCTGTCAGGGGTGATTTGAATGGAATATTCCTGCTTCTTGGCAGAATGGGGTTGGACTGGATGATGGCCCACGAGGTCTCTTCCAACTCTTTGATTCTAGGATTCCATGACTAGACGGCCTCTGGGGTTGCCTTCCCTATGTCATAGCATGGATCCCTACCAGAAAAGGCCTGAGGCCTAGTGGGAAGAGCCAGGCTCTCCCTTGAGGGCTTCCAAGCCATAGGCCCACCACCTTTAGGCTCCCTATTACAGGCGAAGACTCCCCTCTAGAGTGCTACAACGAGGCCTCTCCCCTCCCCGGGCTCCTTAGCCACCCTCTCCCCGCTCCCCCGGCTCCACACCCCCGGCTGGGCCCCTCCACGCCGCCCTTTCCCGGAGCCTCACCCTCCTTCTTCACTTTCGGCGCCATCTTGGAAAGAGAGAGAGAGAGAGAGAGAGAGAAAGGCCGCCGCGTGAGCCTCGCCGGGGCTGATCCCGCCAAGTCTCGCGAGGATACGGACTCCCAGCGACGCGGGAGGACAAACCGAAGTCCCTCATTGGCTGCGGACGCGTGGCCACGCCCACATGGAGGGAGCGCTTCCCAACCGGAGCATGCGCAGAAAGGAGGTCGGGTTTCCTCTCAGGCCTCGTTACTCCCACTAGGCCTCAGGAGTTTTCTCATCTCTCTTGAATTCCAGCCTTGGCTTTTAGGCGTTTCTACTTTTTAAAAAGAGTTTTAACAACTAATAACTGGATATATACTTTCTATTTTGGGGGATGTTCAACCATTAATTAATCAATATATTTATAAACAGATATAGATGCATTCTAGACCATTAATAAATAGAGATATATACTTTTTAAAGGGTTTTCAACCATTAATCAATAGATACATGCTTTTATTTGAGGGGTGTATTGCAATTATTAATTTATGGGTTTCAACCATTAATAAATAGATATATTTGGGGGGTATTTCATTTATTTATTTATATTTATATAGAGATATATTAATATCTATATTAATATATATCTATTTTAGGGGTTTGAACCATTAATCAATAGATACATGCTTTTATTTGGAGGGGAGGTATTTCAATTAGATATATATATATATATGTATGGGGTTTCAACCATTAATAAGTAGATATATGCTTTTATTGGGATTATATATATTAAGGGTTTTAACTATTAATAAATAGATATATTCTTTTATTTTGGGGTGTATTACAATATTATATATATATATATCCATATTAATATTAATCTATTTTAGGGGTTTCAAACATTAATAAATAGCTATATGCTTTTATTTTGGGGGGTATTTCAATTATATATATATATATATATATATATATATATATATATACACACACACATACATATATACATATATATACACACACACACCTATCTATATATCTATAGATAGGTATATATCTATTTATTAATGGTTGAAACCCCTAAAATAGATATTATATATCTATTTCAGGGGTTTCAACCATTAATAAATAGATATATAATACAATTTTAAATAGATATATATATAATTTTATTTATATATATAATTTTATATATATATACATATATATAATTTTATATATATATAAAAATTATATATATATAATTTTATATATATATAAAAGTATAGATATATATAGATATAAAATATATAAACTATATTAATATATATGTTAGGGGTTTCAAACATTAATAAATAGATACATGCTTTTATTTGGGGGATTATTTCAATTATTAATATATATCTCTATATATAAATATTAATATCTGTCTATATTAATATATATCTTTTTGGGGGTTTCAACCATTAATAAATCGATATATGCTTTTATTTGGGGGGTTATTTCTATTATATATATATCTGTATTAATATATATGTATTTTAGGGGTTTCAACCATTAATAAATAGATACATTCTTTTATTTGGGGGGGGGTGTATGTATGTATGTGTGCGTGTGTGTGTGTATATATATATATATAATATGTGTGTGTGTGTGTGTATATATATATATATATATATATATATATATATATATATATAAATAATTTGATTTTGGGGGATTTCTAACAATTAATATATATGTTTATAAATAGACTAGCTTTGGTATCCGGCATTCCATCACGCCAGGTTAACCCCCTGAAAAGCTCCATCAGTCCTTAAAGTTTGTTCTGTTGGGCAAGTTTGTTCTGGATGCATCATAGATGGGGCTCAGTGAGTTTTCTGTCTGTAGGGTAAACTACAAATCCCACTATGGTGAGTCGGTCCCCTCAAACCCCTCCAGTAGGTTGACTTAGTCATGATGGTTCTGTGTGCCAAGTTTGGTCCAGGTCCATCATTGGTGGAGGTCACATTTTCCCTGCTTGTGGGTGAACTACAACTCCCAGAAAGGAAGATCAGTTCCCCTTCCCAAACCCCTCCAGTGATCAAATTTTAGCATACCAGGTCTGTGTGCCAAGTTTAGTCCAGACCCATCAGTGTTTGGTTTCACAGTGCTCTCTGGATGTAGGTGAACTACAACTCCCCCAAACCAAGTTGAATTTTTCCCATAGACTGCCAGTATTTTTTGCTGGTCATGGGGGCTCTGTATGCCAGGTTTGGTTCAATTCCATCTTTGATGGATATCAAAATGCTCCTTGATTGCAGGTGAACTATACATCCCAGTACCTACAACTCCAACATGTCCAGGCCAATTCCCCTCCAAACCCACCAGTATTCAAATGTGGGCATATCGGGTCTGCATGCCAAGTTTGGTCCAGATCCATCCTTGTTTGGGTTCATTGTGCGCTCTGGATGTAGGTGAACTACAACTCCTCTAAATCCCTCCAAAGACCTCCAATATGTTTTGTTGGTCAGGGTATTCTGTATGCCAAGTTAGCTCCAGGTCCATCGTTGATGGAGTCCATAGTGCAGTTCTTAGATTGCAGGTGAACTATAAATCCCATGACCTACAATTCCTCTAAATCCTGGTGAATTCTCCCCAAACCACTCTAGTATGTTCAGTTGCTGATCAATTCCTCTGTTTGCTGTGTGCCATAGAAAAGAATAGGAAAGGGTTAAAGGAGAAGCAGTGGGCGAGGTCATGCAAATTCAACACCTATGGAGAGTCAGAAACACTGGGATGCCTGTGGTGGAGGAAACACATACAATCTAAGATGGAATGCAAAGCCTTCCCATGGGGGGTGGGCAGTCTGGTGTTGGTGGGGGACACTGGCAGGTCTCATGAGTATGTTCAGGGTGCTCGCTATAACCTGGAATATCAGTGGAGGGAGGGACATGGGTGTCTCCTGCTCTCTGGGTTGTCTGTGGTGGAGGAAACACATACAATCTACAATGGAATTGTCCCTGAATGAAAGCCTTCACTTGAGTGGAGGGCCGTGTGGTGGTGGTGGTGGAGGACATTGGCAGGGCTCTTGAGCATGTTCATGGTTCTCACAATAACCTGCAATGTCAGTGGAGGGAGGGGAATGAGTGTTTCCTGCTCACTGGGGTGTCTGTGGTGGAGGAAACACATACAGTCTAGGATGGTGCTGTCTGAAAGCTTTCCCTTGGGTAGTAGGCAGTGTGGTGTTGGTGGAGGACATTGGCAGGGCTCTTGGACACGTTTATGGTGTCCACCATAACATGCAATATCAGTGGAGAGAGGGACATGGGTGTCTCCTGCTCACTGGGGTGTCTGTAGTGGAGAAAACACATAATCTAGGACGGAACTATCCCCAAATAAGAGCCTTCCCTTGGGTGGTGGGCAGTGTGGTGTTGGTGGAGGAGATTGGCAGGGCTCTTGGACATGTTCATGGCACTCACTCCAACCTACAATGCCATTGGAGGGAGGGACATGGGTGTCTCCTGCTCACTGGGGTGTCTGTGGTGGAGGAAAGTCGTACAATCTAGGATGGAATTGCCCCCGAATGAAGGCCTTCCTTTGTGTGGTGGGCAATGTAGTGTTGGTGGAGGACATTGGCAGGGCTCTACCACATGTTCAGGGCACTCGCTATAACCTGCAATGTCAGTGGAGGGAGGGCCTTTCGTGTTTCCTGAGAGAGAGTAAGAAACACTGGAATGTCTGTGGTGGAGGAAACACGTAAAATCTGGGAGGAAATTGTCCCCGAATGAAAGCCTTCCTTTGGGTGGTGGGCAGTGTGGTGTTGTTGGAGGACATGGGGAGGGCTCTTGGACACGTTTATGGTGCTCACCATAACCTGCAATGTCAGTGGAGGGAGGGACATGGGTGTCTCCTGCTCACTGGGGTGTATGTGGTGGAGGAAACACATACAATCTAGGGTGGAATTGTCCCAAATGAAAGCCTTCCCTTGGGTGGTGGGCAGTGTGGTGTTTGTGGAGGACAGGGCTCTTGAGCATGTTAATGTCAGTGGAGGGAGGCACATGGGTGTCTCCTGCTCACTGGGGTGTCTGTGGTGGAGGAAACACAATCTAGGATGGAATTATCCCTTTCTGAAAGCCTTCTCTTGGGTGATGGGCAGTGTGGTGTTGGTGGGGACATTGGCAGGGCTCTTGAGCATGTTCATGGCACTCACTATAACCTGCAATGTCACTGGAGGAAAGGACATGGGTGTCTCCTGCTCACTGGGATGCCTGTGGTGGAGGAAGCACATACAATCTAGGATGGAATTGTTCCTTCCCTTGGGTAGTGGGCAGTGTGATGTTGGTGGAGGACATTGGCAGGGCTCTTGGAGATGTTCACGGGACTCACTATAACTTGCAATGTCAGTGGAAGGAGGGACATGGGTGTCTCCTGCTCACTGGGGTCTGTGGTGGAGGAAACACAATCTAGGATGGAATTATCCCAAAATGGAAGCCTTTCTTTGGGTGGTGGGCAGTGTGGCGTTGGTGGAGGACATTGGCAGGGCTCTTGAGCATGTTAATGTCAGTGGAAGGAGGGATATGGGTGTCTCCTGCTCACTGGGGTGTCTGTGGAGGAGGAAACACAATCTAGGATGGAATTATCCCCAAATGAAAGCCTGTCTTTGGGTGGTGGGCAGTGTGGTGCTGGTGGAGGACATTGGCATGGTACTCACCATAACCTGCAATGTCAGTGGAGGGAGGGACATGGGTGTCTCCTGCTCACTGGGGTGTCTGTGGTGGAGGAAACACATACATTCTAGGATGGAATTGTCCCCGTATTTTGACAACCAAGTGGACACACTCTATACTTAATTTTTTAGGATTTCCAACAATCCTTATTTACTTTGTTTAGGATTTTTCTTGCAAACCAACCTATAAATGAACTTTATTTTTTTAGGGTGTCCTTACTAAATAAGCCGATAAATCAGCTGTCTGGCTTCCGCTTTGACCTCAATTCAATTATTTTTACTCCAAACCCGAGGAGATGCGTGGAATTCCGGTTCCCAAAGGGCCTCAATGGCTCCATTCTCTTTTGTGAGTATTTGCTTATTTTCTTTACGGAAATGTTTGCTTCCTGCCCTCGATCATGGGACCTCCGGGATGCCTGTAATCAAGTCCGTTTAAGTAGTCTAGCGAATCCATTGAGTGTCAGACAGACAAGGAAAGGCCTTGTGTTGCAAAATTATTAGTCTTGGACTACAATGTCCAGAATCCCCAATGCGGCTGTAGTCTAAGCACTCCACATATGCTCAGAGGCTACCACTGCGGTCCCATTCAGTTCATACATTGCATATCTCTCCCTCTCCATTGAATTGAATTGAATTGAATTGAATGGCCTTGCAGCTTCAAAGCCTGGCTGCTTCCTGTTTGGGGGAATCCCATGTTGGGAGGCGTTAGCTCCCAACATAGCAATCTTTTCTATATTATTATTATTATTATTATTATTATATTATTATTATTATTATTATTATTTATTGTATTTCATTATATTTTTATTTAAATAATCTAAATTTTATATTTTCTTACTATAATTTTTATTACTGTATATTGCATTTTATTATTACGGTATATATTAATTTTATTATTGGTGTATGGTTATATACTATAGTTTTATTTTATCATTATTGCATTTTTTATTTTATTATTAGGATGTTATATTTTACCTTTATTTATATTATTACTGTGGTATATATTCATTTTATAATTGGTTTATGATTATATATTATTAGTTTTATTTTATCACTATTCTATTTTTATTTTATTATTACGATGATACATTTTATCTTTGTCGATATTATTATTATTATTGCATGGTATATATTAATTTTATTATTGGTGTATGAATATATAGTTTTATTTTATCATTATTCTATTTTTATTTTATTATTGGTAGATTTTATCTTTGTCGATATTATTATTAATATACTGCATATATTAATTTTATTATTGGTGTATGATTATATATTATATTATAGTTTTTTTATCATTATTCAATGATAGATTTTATCTTTTTTGATATTATTATTATTGTACAGTATATATTAATTTTATTATTAGTGTATGATTATATATTATAGTTTTATTTTATAATTATTCTATTTTTATGTTATTGTTACCATAATAGATTTTATCTTTATCGATACTATTATTACCATGGTATATATTAATTTTATTATTGGTGTATGATTATATATTACATTATAGTTCAGACAAGCACCCCGAGCTCTGAGGATTATGACCTGGGAAGAAAGGAACCCCACTGGAGCCTTGCAGCGCACCCAAATACCTGGGAGTCACTCTGGACTGCGTTCTGACCTACAAGAAGCACTGCCTGAACATCAAGCAAAAAGTGGGTGCTAGAAACAATATCATAGGAAAGCTGACTGGCATAACCTGGGGATCACAACCAGACACAGTGAAGACATCTGCCCTTGCACTGTGCTACTCTGCTGCTGAGTACGCATGCCCAGTGTGGAACACATCTCACCACACTAAAACAGTGGATGTGGCTCTTAATGAGACATGCCGCATTATCACGGGGTGTCTGCGCCCTACACCACTGGAGAAATTACACTGCTTAGCCGGTATTGCACCACCTGACATCCGCCAGGAAGTAGCAGCCAATAGTGAAAGGACCAAGGCAGGGACATCTCTGGCCCATCTTCTGTTTGGATATCAGCCAGCACATCAATGACTTAAATCAAGACATAGTTTTCTAAGATCTACAGAGACACTCGCTGGAATACCTCAGCAAGCAAGAGTCCAAAGGTGGCAGGCTCTAACCCAGGACCTCAACCAATGGCTGATATCAAATGAGAGACTCCCTCCTGGGCACACAAAAGAAGACTGGGCGACTTGGAAGGCGCTGAACAGATTGCGCTCGGGCACCACGAGATGCAGAGCCAACCTCAAGAAATGGGGCCACAAAGTGGAGTCCATGACCTGCAAGTGTGGAGAAGAAGAGCCAACCACTGACCACCTGCTGCAATGCGCCCTGAGCCCTGCCACATGCACAAGGGAGACCTCCTTGCGGCCACACCAGAGGCACTCCAAGGGGCCAGAGACTGGTCAAAGGACATTTAATCCACTACCAAGCTTGCAAATGTTGTGTTTTGTCTGTTTGTTTGCTTTGTTTCTGTTAGAAATGTAATATAATTGACTGGTTGCTGCTGACACAACAAATAAATATTATAGTTTTATTTTATCATTATTCTATTTTTATTTTATTACGATGATACATTTTATCTTTATCAATTATTATTATTATTTTATTTCCAAGCCCTGGGTGCAAAATAAAGTTTTGTCGGATGCTATTGAGGGGGGAGAGAGAGCAAAGGGTGCCTCTGAGCATGGGCAGAGTGCAAACACACACCGAGACCCTTCCTTTCCTTCTTTGCAAAAAGTTTGCAAAGTTTGGACCAATCAGGGATGGGCTTGGGAAAAGAAGGGGGGGATAGGAAGTGGGCGTGGCCTCCCTCTCCCTAATTAGGAGCAGATGCTTCCAGTCTGGAAGAGGATCAACAGCCCAAAGAAAGAAAGAGGAGAAGGAGGAGAAGGAGGAGGTAAGGCAGGCTTTGCCTTTCTTTCCCTTGGCCCAACTCTCTCCCACTCTGTAGGACTACAAAGCCCATCCAGCCCTAACAGGAGGTGCCTCTGAGCATGGGCTGAGAGCAGAGCAAGATCTTAAGGCATGAAAGGAGATTTATTTTCCCCCCATTTTTTGCTTTTCCTCCTCTTCCCTCCTTTGCTGGAATTTCCGGGGATCAGGTTACAGATCCCCTCCTTTTCCTCCTCCAAACTTTTCCTCTGCGGCCGGGAAACCCGAAAGCCCCAAAATAAGGGGTCCCTCTCTATTCCCCCTTTCCATTGCACGCACCCCGTCTTTGCTACATTATTATTATTATTATTATTATTATTATTATTATTGACACAAAAGCACCGTATGTCACAGCAAACGAGATCTATATGCAGGATTTTGTTATTTTTATTATTATTATTATTATTATTATTATTATTATTATTATAACATGATTTTAGTAAATATATATTTTACAGACTGATATTGCACATACCCCGTCTTTGCTACATTATAATTATAATAATAATAATTATTATTATTATTATTATAACATGCTTTTAGTAAATATATTTTACTGACTGATATTGCACCTACCCCGTCTTTGCTACATTATTATTATTATTATTATTATTATTATTATTGACACAAAAGCACTGTATGTCACAGTAAACGAGATCTATATGCTGGATTTAGTTATTATTATTATTATTATTATTATTATTATTATTATTATTATAACATGCTTTTAGTAAATATATTTTACTGACCGATATTGCACATCTGATCTTGCACGCACCGCGTCTTTGCTACATTATTATTATTATTATTATTATTATTATTATTATAACATGCTTTTAGTAAATATATTTTACTGACGGATATATTGTTGCTTTTAGTGGATACTATTTATTTATTCCCACTTTCTAGTCGGAAGAGTTTTATCAGGAGATCAATTGGGCATAACAAGACCTTTCCCTTTTACTTCCTCTACTGCGATTATTATTATTATTATTATTATTATTATTATTATTATTATTATTGTCTCCAAAGAGTTATCAGGACATTCATTGTCCACTATAAGATCTTTCCCTTCTTTTCCTTGTATTATTGTTGTTGTATTTATTATTACTACTGACTGGTCGAAAGAGTTATCGGCACATCCACAACAAGACCTTTTCCTCCTCCTATTATTATTATTATTCTATTTATTATTACTAATGTTTAGTCGAAAGAGTTATCGGCACATCCACAACAAGACCTTTTCCTCCTCCTATTATTATTATTATTGTATTTATTATTACTATTGTCTGGTCGAAACAGTTATCGGGACATCCATAACAAGACCTTTTCCTTCTCCTCCTATTATTATTATTATTATTATTATTATTATTATTATTATTAACGGATTTATTATTACTACTGTCTAGTCGAAAGAGTTATCGACACATCCACAAGACCTTTTCCTTCCATTATTATTATTATTATTATTATTATTATTATTATTATTATTATCGGAGTTATTATTACTACTGTCTATTGGCATATCCACAAGACCTTTTCCTCCTTCCTATTATTATTATTGTTGTTGTTGTTGTATTTATTATTACTACTGTCTAGTCGAAAAAGTTATCAGGACATCCACAACAAAACCTTTTCCTCCTCCTATTATTATTATTATTATTATTATTATTATTATTATTATATTTATTATTATAACTGACTGGCCAAAAGACCTATCGGGGCATTATAAAGAGTTATGAGGATATCCATTGCCCACTACAAACCCTTTTCCTTCTCCTTTCCCTTCTATTATTATTATTATTATTATTGTTATTGTTATTACTACTATTTTCTTCGTGTCAGGAGCGACTCGAGAAACTGCAAGTCGCTCCTGGTGTGAGAGAATTGGCCATCCGCAAGAACGTTGCTCAGGGAATGTTGCCCGGATGTTTTTACCCGAATGGGGAGCTGGAGCTGACACGGGGAGCTCATCCATGATCTCCCTGGATTTGAACCTCCAACCAGTTGGTCTTCAGCTCTGCCGGTACAAGGGTTTAACCCACTGTGCCACCGGGGGCTTATTATTATTATTATTATTATTATACCCATTACACTACTGGGGCTCCATATTATTATTATTAGTATTGTTGTTATTATTATTATTTTCGATCTTCTAGGTTGAGATACCTGAGGATCCTGCGGCCGGTCCTGAGGTCAAATCATGAATATTTTGGCTCCTGTCAGAAGGGACCGGGTCATCACTGAATTGCCCCAAGTAAGAGGGAGAATTGTTGTTGTTGTTGTTGTTATTGCTAATTTAATAACCTTATTGTTTTCCTTATCTTCTCTTGGGGGGGCTGCAGTGTTTCAACAAAGAGGTGGCCTTGCATTCCCGGTCGGACTTCCACCCGAAAGTGACCGCCACCTGCCAAGCCCAACGGACCGGGACGGTGGGGTGAGTGCTTTGGGATCTTGTCTACACTGTCGGGTTAATCCAGTTTGATCCCGCTTTGGGGACTCAATGCTACTAGAGTCTTTTGGGATGTTGAGGGATGTTGTTCTGCTTGACCAAACCCATCCGTTACTTTCCGTTCTTCTGCAGGTTCAAGATCTCAAAGATCATTGTGGTGGGTGATCTGTCCGTGGGGAAGACCTGCTTGATCAATAGGTAATTCAGGGGATTATTATTATTATTATTATTATTATTATTATTATTTTGTAGTTGACGGAAAAGAAGCTTGATCAATAGGTAATTCAGGGGATTATTATTATTATTATTATTATTATTATTATTATTATTATTATTTTGTAGTTGACGGAAAAGAAGCTTGATCAATAGGTAATTCAGGGGATTATTATTATTATTATTATTATTTTGTAGTTGACGGAAAAGAAGCTTGATCAATAGGTAATTAAGGGGGTTGTTATTATTATTATGCGGGGTACAAATAAAATTATTATTATTATTATTATTATTATTATTATGGGGGTTATTATTATTATTACGTTGTTGTTGACGGAAAAGAAGCTTGAGCAATAGGTAATTAAGGTTATTATTATTACGTTGTTGTTGAAGGAAAAGCTTGATCAATAGGTAATTAAGGGGGTTATTATTATTATTATTACATTGTTGTTGACGGAAAAGAAGCTTGATCAATAGGTAATTAAGGGGGTTATTATTATGTTGACGGAAAAGAAGCTTGATCAATAGGTAATTAAGGGTGTTATTATTATTATTATGTTGATGGAAAAGAAGCTTGATCAATAGGTAAATTAAGGGGGTTATTATTACGTTATTGTTGTTGAAGGAGAAGCTTGATCAATAGGTAATTAAGGGCGTTATTATTATTATTACGTTGTTGTTGAAGGAAAAGAAGCTTGATCAATAGATAATTAAGGGCATTATTATTATGTTGTTGTTGAAGGAAGAGAAGCTTGATCAATAGGTAATTATAATTAAGGGTGTTGTTATTATGTTGTTGTTGACGGAAAAGCTTGATCAATAGGTAATTAAGGGTGTTATTATTACATTGTTGAAGGAAAAGAAGCTTGATCAATAGGTAATTAAGGGCATTATTATTATTATTATTATGTTGTTGTCGGAAAAGAAGCTTGATCAATAGGTAATTAAGGGTGTTATTATTATTATTATGTTGTTGTCGGAAAAGAAGCTTGATCAATAGGTAATTAAGGGCATTATTATTATTATGTTGTTGTCGGAAAAGAAGCTTGATCAATAGGTAATTAAGGGTGTTATTATTATTACGTTATTGTTGACAGAAAAGAAGCTTGATCAATAGGTAATTAAGGACGTTATTATTATTATTATTATTATTATTATTATTATTACGTTGTCGTTGAAGGAAAAGCTTGACCAATAGATAATTAAGGGCGTTATTATTATTACGTTGTTGACAAAAGAAGCTTGATCAATAGGTAATTAAGGGCGTTATTATTATTATTTTGTTGTAGTTGAAGGAAAAGAAGCTTGATCAGTAGGTAATTAAGGGCGTTATTATTATTATTACGTTGTTGATGGAAAAGAAGCTTGATCAATAGGTAATTAAGTGCGTTATTATTATTATTATTACATTGTTGTTGAAGGAAAAGAAGCTTGATCAGTAGGTAATTAAGGGCATTATTATTATTATTATGTTGGTGTAGTTGAAGGAAAAGAAGCTTGATCAATAGGTAATTAAGGGCGTTATTATTATAATTACGTTGTTGTTGAAGAAAAAGAAGCTTGATCAATAGGTAATTAAGTGTGTTAGTATTATTATTATTATGTTGTTGAAGGAAAAGAAGCTTGAGCAATAGGTAATTAGGGGGGTTATTATTATAATTACGTTGTTGTTGAAGAAAAAGAAGCTTGATCAATAGGTAATTAAGGGCGTTATTATAATTACGTTGTTGTTGAAGAAAAAGAARCTTGATCAATAGGTAATTAAGGGGGTTATTATTATTATTATWATTACGTTGTTGTTGAAGGAAAAGAAGCTTGAGCAATAGGTAATTAGGGGGGTTATTATTATTTTGTTGTTGTTGAAGGAAAAGCTTGATCAATAGGTAATTAAGGGCGTTATTATTATCATTACGTTGTTGTTGATGGAAAAGAAGCTTGATCAATAGGTAATTAAGGGCGTTATTATTATTATTATTACGTTGTTGTTGAAGGAAAAGAAGCATGGGCCTCCCCCAAAGAGGACAACCCGGGCCCCGGGAAGGCTGGGGGATGCTGGGAGTTGTAGTACTCTAAATGGGAGGATTTCTTTTCCTGTCCTTTGAAGGTTTTGCAAAGACTCCTTCGACAAGAACTACAAAGCCACGATCGGGGTGGACTTTGAGATGGAGCGTTTCGAGGTGCTGGGGGTCCCTTTCAGCCTGCAGCTGTGAGTATATATATATCTGGGGCGGCATTTGGGAATTGTAGTTTCACAGGCTTACTATTCGTAATAATAATCCTCATGGTTCTCCTGTTTCTTAGTTGGGACACCGCTGGCCAAGAACGCTTCAAATGCATCGCTTCCACCTATTACCGGGGAGCCCAAGGTCAGGCTAATGGGGGAAACTGGGGGTCAAATTCGAACCCATCCCAATCTTTAGCAGGGGATGATGGGAGTTGTAGTGTTGACGTATCCAGAGTCCCTTCTATGATGGCCCTTTCCCTCCTTTTGCAGCCATCATTATAGTCTTCGACGTGAGCGATGTGGCGTCCCTTGACCATGCAAGGTGAGTGGCTAGTGGATTATGGGACTTGTAGTCGAAGGGTGTGGTGCCTTATATTGCATTCTTCACAGTTTGGGGAACTTATTTGCCCAAACAATTGGAATTTGTAGTCCTAAGGAGTTGCCTTGTCTAGCTTCTATCATTATGTCTTTGTCCCAGGGATGATGGGACTTGTAGTCAGTTTCCCAAATAGGGTTTTCCTTCCCCAGGCAGTGGCTGCTGGATGCCCTGAAGGAGAACGACCCATCCAGTGTCATCCTTTTCTTAGTCGGGACCAAAAAGGACCTCTGTGTAAGTAGATCCCACCATCCCTGTTCCGAAATCGGGGACTTTTGGGAGTTGTAGTCCCCAAAGGAGCCCTAATGTCCCCCTTTGCAGCCTCCTGCCCAGTACAGCCTTGTAGAGCGGGACGCCCTCAAAGTGGCCAAAGAGATGCAGGCCGAATTCTGGGCCGTCTCCTCGCTGACAGGTAAGACCCAAAGGTCTTATTTCACAGATTCAAATAGTCTATTATTATTATTATTATTATTATTATTATTATTATTATTATTATTATTATTATTATTATTTGAAACACAACAAGATGAGTCCACAGCAAACAAGATCACTCTGCTGGCTGTTGTATTGGATTATTATTATTATTATTATTATTATTATTATTATTATTATTATTATTGGATTATTGGATTGTATTATTATTGGATTATTGTTGTATTGGATTATTATTATTATTATTGGATTATTGGATTGGATTATTGGATTATTGTTGTATTGGATTATTATTATTATTATTATTATTATTATTATTGGATTATTGGATTGGATTATTGGATTATTGTTGTATTGGATTATTATTATTATTATTATTGGATTGTATTATTGTATTATTATTATTATTATTATTATTATTATTATTATTATTATTATTGAGCCCCCTGGTGGCACAATGGGTTAAACCTTTGTGGTTTGAATCTGGGGAGAGTGTGGCTGAGCTCCCTCTGTCAGCTCCAGCTCCCCATGCAGGGACATGAGAGAAGCGTCCCACAAGGATGGTAAAGCATCCGGGCAGCGTCCTTGCAGATAGCCAATTCTCTCACACCAGAAGCGACTTGGCAGTTTCTCAAGTCGCTCCTGACATTATTATTATTATTATTATTATTATTATTATTATTATTATTATTATTATTGGATTGTTGTAGGTTTTCCGACTATATGGCCATGTTCTAGAATTTGACTCACTGCCACATTGTTGGATCATCAAATGTCTAGATGTCATCAGGATTTGTGAAAATATTAGAACAAGCTAGTCAAGGTGGTCCCAGTAGTGATCGGCACACTGGGTGCAGTGCCTCAAGACCTTGGCCTACACTTAAAGACAAAATCGCCACTTGTCCGCAGCAAAAGGCCACCCTACTTGGATCTGCACGCATTATTCGCTGATGCATCACAGTCTGAGACACTTGGGAAATGTCTGATGTGTGATCCAATACAACAGCCAGCAGAGTGACCTTGTTTGC